>CM076581.1:1049120810-1049163045 GCA_034641835.2 Pinus albicaulis
ACATTTTCAATTGAACACTTCAGAAGGCATACTTTCTAATTCAAAAGTACATGTGTGTTGATATCTCATTCTAACTACTACATCCAAGGAAATTCTTGAATAAAATGGAAATCCGGCCACATTTCTGGATCGGGCTCATATACCAAACGATGTGAAGTCTAATTGGGACTTTATATCGAGGAGACCCCTTTTATGTTGGCAAGTTCCAGCGCCATCAACATGTTCAATTTTTGTTATGGTTTTTATGAGTTGTTGTTAAAACATAATGTTGGATTGATTGTTGTTATATTTTTTACAATGTGTTACAAAATGAATGGTTTGGTTGATTGTGACTAGCTTGTTGGTTATGTGACTATGATTGAATGGCTTGTGTAATTTATTTCCATGTGTTATTTCATTTATTGCAAGAGTTATTTAGAATAACTATGTGATGTTTTATTTTGCAAGAGTGATTTCAATTTTAGTATTGTTTGCAAAGTGATTAATTGCATAAGGGTTTGACAATGTTTTGCAAGAGTGAAGAGTTATTGCAACCTTTGATTTGATTGAGTGCATTGATATTATAGGACAAGTGTAGTGACAATTAGGAATTGATCCATGTTAGTTATTACTTGTTACCTATGTAAAAATTTATGTTTTCATGTTTATGTGTTTACATGTTTACGTGTTTACATTTTTATGTGAGATCTACCTCCATATTGTTTTGTAGAGCACCGCTCGGCGCAATTAATTCAACACATATTTATACATAAAATTAATTCACCACTATACTATAATATCAATATTAGTTCTTATGAGAGGTGGCAAGTGCAGGTGGGGGGTGCTTGATGGCTACAGAGGACAAATGGAAATATGTTACTCATAAATTTTGGGCATATTTTCCAATAAACAAATGGAAATGTACGCCCTTCTCCAAATAATTAACTTGGCTAAGACTCTACCTATTAGCTCCCTCGTTATTATGGGGGACTCCAATAACACAATCAAACACCTCAATCTTGGAATTTTCCTCTCAAAGCTCATACTAAATTCCCTTTTATAAAAGAATCATGTCTAGTATCTCATTGTTTCCCCATACTCAAGCAAAGCATGTTCTAACATAATTAAATACGCTACCATATTTCCTAGCCAACAAAGCAATCACACTCACACCATGCACAATGTAGGTAAATAGAACCATGTAGGAGGTTCCAATTCCATAACACTAAAATCATGAACCAAAATGGGGGTTTAAACTTCAAGCTAAGATCCACATGGAAGAATTTGTTAAGGGGCAAGGCATGTGGAGGCAATTGTAATAACCCATAGTTGATTTCCTATGTAAATAACAGAAAATAAGACCAAGGTCATGGGACATGTATTCCAAGTTGAATGTTGGGAAAAACATAGTGATGGGTATCATTGGTGATTAATTAATGGATATGGAAATTGGAAAATGAATTTCCAAAGGAAACGTAGCATTAATTGGCATTTATTTATGAAAATAAATGAAAATATGAGAAAAGAGAGATGAAAGGTCACATATTTACATGAGAGGGAAATTGAAGGGAAAATGGAGGAAAATGAAGAAAATAGAGGCCTCAATGCTAAAAAGGCTTTTGAGGATCAATTCATATTTTTTTGAATGGCTTGGCTTTTTTCAGTTCAATTTTCAAAGCTCTCTTATATTCTCTCACTCTCTCATATTATTTCACACTTAGATCATTCTTGGAGCATGATTGGAGCACTCTAGTACCCACTTGGATTTGGAGAAAGAAGGAAAAGGAAATCTTGAAAGTGTAAGGGAATGGGTGGATCAGTAGCTACATTTGGATTTCTTTACATGTAACAAGTTGCATGTGAGATTTCCTTGGTGATTTATGGATGCATCATATATGCATGTGGTTTTTTGGTTATGTGGTGTCATTGGCATGGAGGATTTCCCAGATTGATAGGCATTTTAGCCTTGCCTTACAATTTCATGGATAGCCATGGTGTTGTGGGTGTTTCCACTTGATCATTTTCATATTGGTACTCATGGTTGTGGGTTGTAACAAACACTGTGGAATCCTTGGAACAACTTGGGTTGAATTACTATTCCTGGAGCCTAGATTGGGACAAACGCTTTAATCCCTTGATGGGTTGAGTTACTAGTTCGTGGATTTGTGTTGGAAAAACGCCTTGGAGCCTTGGAAGGCCATATGTTGAGTTACTAGTTTCTGGAGCCCTAGACAGCTTGGGTGGAGACTGATTTGGTTGGTGTTAGTGATGTATGGCCGTGAGGTGGAATTACTGGTTGAGGGTTGAGGTGGTTTGGACTTTGGAAGCCCTAGTTTATTTTTGTTTGGTTTATTCCATGAGATCCCACATTCATGTTTGGAATATGGTAGGAGGATGATTGGTTGAAAGAGAGATTTGGTTCAGCCCAATTTATGGTCGAGTGGTACATGGAATTTCATGACTTGGTTGGCATTTTCATATGTTAATAAGATTTATTTCTATACCTTGATTCTTGTATATTTGTAGTGATTATGTTGGTGATATTATGGTTGTGTTTCCATGTTTATATGTTGGTTATGTGATGTATATTACTTATGGTTCTTGACATGTTTGATGAATATATGAATGGTTGATGAATGCATGTACTAACTAGTATTGTTGCAGCTATGTGAAGAAGGCATAGAGCCTTCTTGGTGATTCTCATATGAATATCAGACTTTTATTATCATATATGCATTCATTACCTATAGCTTACATGTTCTCCACATGTTTGACGAAATGACTGTCATAGTTAGGCTTGGTTAGGTCAATTTTCTGACTTAAGTTTGAATGTTTAGCTTTATTGTCATGTCTATAATGATTCTAGAAAGTCCCAGGAAGATATGGGTAATGGTCTTTGTTGTGGCTCATTTTCATTTTCATTTCCAATTCTCAAAATTAAAAATATATATGCTAAAAGTACTTGAAAATTTATATAAGAAACATTAATGTTTTGTTTATGAGCATGTGAAAGGTGGGTCCGACCATAGTTTTAATGAGTACGCAACTTGTCCAGCGGAGATGAGATGACTATAGACGAAGGTGGATCGGGAGGAACCCGTGGGCACAAACATCCCAACAGATAATTCGTGAGGTGCAGTTGACTGTGACGTAGGCTCATTGAATCAAATCAATGGCCCACGATCACTACAGTAACACGACACCAAGGAGCCCATCGTACTTGAGGTGCCCCTATAGTGATGTAAGTGACCAGAGAATGACGTCAAAAAGCGAGCCAACTCATTGTCTGCGTCAGTCCCATACCTATCTTGTCATGCAATTAATGACTGTTCCCCCCCCCCCTAATTTTTCACTGTGCCTATAAATACTGAGTCAAAACTGCTATTTTTCACCTGTTCACATTAGTTTAAGTTGTATTGGTCATCTTAATCATCTTTCTCCTCCATTTAGAGTCAGTCCAGTCATCATATCGAGTGCCAACATGGCCAATTCATCCCTATATGGTTCGTCTAGTCACATTCCCCTCATGGATACAAAGCAGGACATAGTAGACACTCGTTGCATGGTTGAACATTTGCCTCTATATCAGCAGGTTATCCTTAACCAGCACAATTCCCCTGTCTTCACATCCATGTTCAAGTCTAGAGTATTTTCTACATGTGTCCCAAGAACCCATCTTATATCTGAATTCATTCAATGGCTAGCATCAGCATTATACCCTGACAAGTGTTTTGTGATGAACCATTTGGGAGAAAGTGTCTTCCAGGTTTCATCCTTGTTAATTCGTCAAGCCTTTTGCTACCCAGAGTCTGAGTCATATTTTAGTTTCACTGAAGATTCATTGACATCATATTATGATAATCTTGCAGGGAAAGATTACACACAGATTATTTTCTTCCTGAAGCCAAAACCAAGGAGGTTTTCTCTAGATGAAAAGGTATTTTCTTTGGATATTTTTTATGCAGAAACAAATATGTATTGCAATTTTTGTCAAAAATTCTTGGAAAGGAAGATGCTTCTCAGACTGAAAAATTAGTGATTGGATTGTTTGTTTTGATGATGAAGCCTAAAGTAGTGTTAGACATCCCATCATTTTGGCAAGAGAATATTAATTCTCAATTCATGAGTTTAACTTTAACAGGTTCATTCAAATTTTCTTCTATTGTTACCTATCTGTTTATGTATCAAAATGCAGAAGTGTTTTTGAATTTGGGATTGAATATTCTGGATTCAAACAAGAAAAGGCAGTCAGTAGTGTTTTGGACTGACCTGGTAAGGAATGAACCTAGGATGGAGGCTTGTTTGATTTTTCTCCTTACTACTTGCCAATTTCTTATAAAATTTTGAATGGGACTGCTCCCCCATGTTTTCTGCCTAAAGCTCATGAATTCCTTCAGCTCAGTAATAGTTTCAAGTATGGAGACTGTTTTTTTTTTTAAGATTATTCAGAGATTAGATTGTATGGGGCTGGGATTGAACCTTATAGATTGCCTTCTTTTGTTCCTATGATAATGTTTTCCTTAAAGTTTATTAGACAGATTCTAAATCTGGATCAGATTCACTTTGTGCCAATGAAGAAAGGACATTTATTTAGATTGCCCATTACTGTTGGGCCCTTCATAGTGAATATGAGGCAAGTTGAAAAAGAGGCAAACCAAATGTTAGAAAGCATGCATTTATTGCTAGGAGAAAAGTGGGCTTATGACCCACATAAGGTGATTTCTAAAAGGAGGGTTGAGAATGGTTATTATGATTTTACTCATGAGAGCAAAACATAAATTGAAAAGTTGGCTAGGAAGGGTTTTGCAGGAAATTATAGCACTAGCATTGAAACTCTTGCTATCTATGAATAGGGAAATAAAAGAGATAGAGAAAAGAATGATGATACAAATGAGCAAGGAACTGAGAAGAGGGATAAACTGAGTGAAGAATTACCATATGCACAACCATGGTTGAAAATTCAATTGGGAGAAATACAGAATATACCAGCTTCACCATCCAGACATGAAGTTGTTCATGATCAGGTACCGTTGATTAAGTAGGTTTTTTCCCCAATTGCTGAGAAGAATCAGAAGATCAGAGAAAGCATGGAGGCTCAAGCTGAGTCTCAAATCACCCCTGATCAGACTAGGTTGTTAACTGCTATGGATTTAGAAAAAGAGCAACTGAAGATTTCTTTTTCACACCCATCTGAAATGACAGTAGGGTCATCAAGCAAATTCAGGACTGTCAATCTGACCGTTGATTCTAGGAATATTCCCTTACCTGATAAAATCAATTTACATATGCAAATTGGTTTATTGACTGCTAATGATTTGACTAAAACTAGTGTAGTTGCAAGTAAAGCTAAAAGCATGTTGGGAAAGGTGATCAAGTAGATGAAGCTGGAGAAAGCTAATTGCAGAGCTCTCTCCACTCAAAATTAAGAATTAACAAAGATAATTATTAAAATTGGAGTAGATCCCACTGATAGATCAGCTATGCAAAAGTTGTTGCAGAGTGTAGAATCAGAAGTAAATGTACTTAGAAAGAAGCTAAAGCTTTCCATTGGAGAACACCCAATGGTAGTTGAGGTAGCAGAAGTGGAATCTAAAAAGGAGAAGCTTTTACCACAAGTGTTGCAGAAAGATGGAGATATTTCTAAATTAAAAGAAATCGTAACTAATTTACAAGGGCAGATTGATTCTCATGTCTGCACAGTAGCTTTGTCATCTAAAACTAATGACCCAGTAGCTAAGATATCACAGTTAAGTACCGAATTGAAGATGGCAGAGATTGACAGGAAGAAAGCTCAAATTGATCTCGATACAAAAGGTTATCAGGGCTAAGGACAACGAAATTGTAATCTCAAACCACATTGCAGGCAAATACAGAACAGATTATCAGTTAGCTTATGAAGAAATCAAGAGTCTCAAAGAGAAGGTAAAAGGGAATATGTCCCTAATTGAAGAAAAAAATATCCTTTGTAATGAGATTATAGGAGTGATGAAAACAGTGTGGGAATATTTAGTACTTATTTCAGAAGAGAAGAGTATAATCAGAGATCTTCAAGAGCTTATACTAGCTGACAAAAAAAAATGCATGATAGAGCCATCTAGGCTAAGAAATTAATAGAATTTTTCAACTCCAAAATAGATCAAGAGCTAGGTGAACATGAGATAAAAGATAGAACATTATGCGTTCTAGAAATTAACAAGGTGATAGTGAAGATTGCACACAGGAAGTCAGCAGAAAATAAGTTGACAGAGATCAAGCAAGCAGTTGACAACTTCAACACTATATTTGATAAGAGAACCAGGGTTGGATTTCCATCTTGTTGGGACTTGCAGGGTAACTTATTATCTTGGGATACATATGAAACTCTGTTGGTGGATGAAAAAAGTAAAATTGATAATGCTCATGAGAAAACGACAATTTTAAAAGGGACAATAATTATCTATTTCCTGCATAAATATTTTCAGTTGTTATGGACGGTCAAGACTCTGTTTCTGGACAAGCCTACTTACACCAGGATCACTTCTTTTAGATTGGAACATCATAAGTTAATTAATTCCCCGAGGAAAAATTTTTAACTCTGGAAGAAATGCAGAAAATGGTTGACCAATCTTCCTGAAGACACATCAGCAGTAGATGATATTTAGAAGACCACATCAGTAGCAAAGGGAAGCACATCAACAACAAAAGAAATTGAGAAGATATCATGATATTTCTATTTATTATTGTATTTTCTTTCTTTCCGTTTTAGAACAAGGTTGTAATGCTACCCTCGATTGTAATGAAATTAGTTGATAGAGTAAAGAATTATTTTAGGTAATTTCAAGAAGTTTTGACAGTTACAAATTGTTTTTTAATGTATTTAAGAAAGACGAAAATGAAGAAGATGGGTTCGAAGTTTTGGAACCTCTGGAAGACTACATTTTGTACTTATTTCTCTGAAGAATTAATGAAAGAAGTATCAAGTTTCCAGCAATTGTTGATGGTGGTTTGTCCTTCCTGTGTCATTTTATGTTATTTCTTCTATAAATGAAGTGAAGTAATGAAGTTACAGGTCTCTGAATTACATTTGTAAGTAAGAGTTAAATATCCTTAAAGTGCGCTCCTTCACTCCATCTTCTTTCTATTCATACCTTCTCTTTGAAACTTAAGTTAATAGATTTTATCTTTACAACATATTATCATAAGTTCCTTCACAGCTCTTCTCATTCATTCACATTTAAGCAATTAAATGCATTATGAAATATTTTATTTATTCCGGAGCATTAAGGGTTTTAAAACTAATTTCCAAATGGAAAGAACGAAGAACAGATGATAAAGATTGTTTCTGTAATATATTGTTAAAGTGTCTTAAGAACTGATTCCTTTCCACAACCAAGGGGTTGTCTCTTAAGAACCAACAGCCTCGATGCTCACCTGGAATTGTGACTCAGATATCAGGACTGCACCCTCTAAACTAGGCGAGTTGGGTCACAACCACACTCAGGCAGTGTTATGCATGCGGTTGGAGGCCTATAACCGCATGGATGCCTTGTCATGCATGCAGTTGTGAGTCAAGTTGTGAGAGAAGTAGCCTTAGATTAAGTTTCGGTCACTTGGGGTGGTCTTTTTGGCTCTTAGTGTACTATAGCCCTGCGGGATGTTGTGAGTTTTCAATTTGTGGTCTGTTTGTAGGCCCCACTTCCTTCACTGGAGCTTGGAGGTCGGGTCATTTCATAGTAATTCTTACTCTCATGTTTACCTTGGCAAGCTGGCGAAATTGGGTAAATATGGGAGGGGTGGTTACAGGGTGGTATCAGAGCTCCCAGGTTCAACACTTGGACTGGTGGGCATAATTCATTTGTCATGCATGCATGTTAGTTGTCTATGTGTTTTTCATGCATCAATATTAGTTTTCTATGTGATCATTATGCATGCATTTTTATGGTAATTGTTGCAGTCTTGTGTCGACATGATAGTGTTGGCATGTTACGGAGCTAGTATGATGTTGATTCTGAGATGATTGATATGTTTATTTCATTATATATATGTGTGTGTGTGTGTGTGTGTGTGTGTGTGTGTGTGTTGTGCTAATATGGTTAACTGTGCAGATGAGATATCCTCCCTTGAACTTCACTAAGGTATGTTGGTCATGTTTATATTTGGTTTATCTGACATGGTATGTTTACAAGAAGAAGAAGATCAAGATGACTAGCAGAATGGTGGACTACAGTTCATGTTATTCTCCATACAGATCAGATGAAAAACATGGTGATGAGTACTCCCCTCACATAGAAGATACATTGAGAAGTTTGAAAGCAGATATCAGAAATGGTAAGACGAATAATGACACGATCATTTAATCACAAGAAATAATTCCCAGAGGATAGGAAAATAAAGTGAAAGTTAATGCAGTCATCCTTCAGAGTCTATCATATTTGCAAAGACAAGGATTGGTTAGGATCTTTCATGGACAGGAGGAAAGGACCAATGGGGTATATGGCAGCAAGTCTCAATTAGGAAATAGGTTTGATAGGATGACACAGTCAGATATGGTAGGTTCTAAGATACACCTGATAGGAGGTGCAATGACCATGAGTTCTATTCTAGATCTAGTTCAGAGAAAATTCATCATAATCACCGCCACCATCCGTATAGGAGGAGCGAGAAGCAGTACTTTCTAGAGTAGTTCAAGAAATAAAATCCTCCTACATTTGATGGAGAAATGAAGAAGTCACAATATGTAGAAGCTTAGTTGCTTGGGATGAATAAGTTTTTCTGATTGCATGATTATTAAGAAAATATGAAAGTTGGGATAACTACTTTCAGTCTTAAATGGAAAGCATACATTTGGTGAGAAGATGTGAAAGGAATTGACTTGGAGTGAGTTTGAGAGAATTTTCAAGAAGAAGTATATATCTGAAAGATACCATGATGATGGGGAAAAGGAGTTATATGAGTTGAAGATGGGATTTATGACCAATGAGGAGTATATTAGCAGATTCTTGGAGTTTTTGAGATATGTGCCTTATCTTAATAAGGAGAAATCAAACATTCATAGATTCATCAGTGGGTTGTCGATATCGTTCAAATACATAATTGAGTTTGATGAGCCTAGATCATTGGAGGAATCCATTATAAATTTGAAGCAATGTTATTAGCAATCGAAGCGTGAGACTAAGTCTAAGCAAGATTGGAAAGGTAATGAGAAGAATAAGGGAAATGGTATAAGAAGAGAGGAAAACCTTAGGATGCAAGTAAAAAGGAGAATGTAGTGCCACACAAAAATTTCAATGCAGCTGACAGGAATTCCAATATGAGGAGCAGAAAAAGGGTGATGGAAGGAAGCCTTTGAACTGTTGGACCTGTGGAAAGGATCACCATAGGAGAGATTATCCACAGCATCAGCATGGCAGATCGCATATTTACACTGCTCAAGAGGCACAAAAATTGGGGATGTTGGACAGAGCATTCCTTAGATTTATGCAGCATTGGATGATAGGCAAGTTGATCATCAGGCATCTATTATCAAGATGGAAGGTAAACTTTGTGATCAAGTTGTTTCTATTTTGATTGACCATGATTTAACTATAGCTATATCAGTCTTTACATGTTGGATAAATATTTCTTGAACAAAGAAGTGCATGTGAAGTCTTGTTTGATGTAGTTGGATACAAGGACTAAGAAAAGAGTTCATCATTGGGTAAGATCTTGTGCATTTGACTTGAACGGTATGTCTACATCAACACATCTAAATGTGCTTCCTTTGGGTTCGTACAATATGTTGTTTAGCATGTATTGGTTGTACATTCACAAGACTAAAGTAGATTTCCATGATAAGGTTATTGAGTGCTTGGATGATGATGGGGAGAGGAGAAACTTACAAGGTAAGAAGAAGCCTACATGAGTGAGAATAGTTGCAGATATGTAGACAAATCGTAGTAGCAAGAAAGTATGTGCATTGTTTGTAGTTCATATTTCTAATGAAAAAGGGAAGGATGTTGAGGATGTTGAAGTCTTGAAGACGTATATGGTTTTGTAGCAGTTTCAGTATGTGTTTCCAGCAGATATCTCATAGTTGCCACATCACAGGGAAGTGGAATTTTCTATTGAGTTGATGTCGGGAGCAACACCAACATTGAAGGTACCTTACATGATGAGCACTCTGAAATTAGTAGAATTGAAGTGGAAACTTAAGGAAATGCTCGATAAGAGATACATTAAGACAAGTGTGTCACCTTGGGGTGCACCAGTATTGTTTGTGAAGAAGCAGTATGGTACTCCCAGTTTTTGTATTGATTACAAGATATTGAAAAACGTGATGATTAAGAAAAGGTACCTTTTGTCGCAGATTGATGACTTGTTTGATTAGTTGAAGGGAGTATCAATGTTCGCAAAGATTGATTTGAGATCAGGATATCATCAGGTATGCATCAAAGAAGACGAAATCTACAAGATTTCTTTCCATACCAATTATGGGCATTATGAGTTTGTAGTAGTTGCTTTTGGTCTTATTAATGCTCCATCCACTTTAATGTGCTTGATGAATAGTGTGTTTCGTCCTAATCTGGAAAATTTTGTGATAGTATTCATTGATCATATATTAATATATTCCAAGAATGAGGAAGAGCATGCAGAATATCTAATAAAAATGTTGAGATTTCTAAGAGAGAATCAATTGTATGCTAAACTTAGTAAGTGCAGTTTCTTTTGGACATAAATTCATTACTTGGGACATGTCATTTCCAAGGAAGGTATAGTAGTGGACCTAGAAAATGTCAGGATGGAGTGGGAAAATCCAAGGAATTTGGATGAGGTTAGATCATTCATAGGATTAGAAAATTATTACAGGTGGTTCATTGGAAAATTATCACAAGAGGAAAGGAAAGAAATTTGAATGGACAGAGGAACGTGCAGCTAGTTTTAAGCAATGAAGCAGTTGCTTACAAACGCTCCACTTCTAAATATTTCATATCTAGATAAAGAGTTGGTGGTATGTATAGATTCTTACAAAAGGGGACTTGGTGGAGTTCTGATGTAGGAAGGACAAGTAGTATGATATGAGTCAAGCAAGTTGAATAAGCACAAGTAGAACTATGTGACTCACAATCTTGAGTTGGCTACAATCATTCATGCACTGAAGATGTGGAGGCACTATATTCTTCGTAGGAGGCTGTTTCGGGGAAAATCACCCTAGAGGTTTGTTGGGTCAAAACCTCCACAGATCAGGGCATGCCATTCAGAAGGACTCACACACAACCGTACTTGAATGCAAAAAACTCGAAATCAACGATAGCAGGACTCACCCGTAGTCCTACGTTTGATGTAGATCCCGCGGGGTTCAAACCCCCAGCAACCTTCCTTCCTCCTTCAACCTGCAAAAAAAGAAATAACATGCACGGAAACCTAGTTGTACAACATATAATTCTCCTAAACGTTAGTGTAATCAATGTGAAACATGATATAAACGATAATAACTACTTAATAATCAATCTTTCCACATGTAAAAATAGATACTAACACAGAAGTTCAAGAACAAGACGGTTCTTCATTATTATGAATAGCATGTATAGTAGTAAAAGTGGAGAGATCACCTGAATCCTTCCACGATCTTCGAGCAGACCGTCGTCCGGATTCGTCCCGCCCTTGCCTCGCTAAGAAACTTTCAAGACTTGTGCACTCGAGATGGCATATAAATGGATGAACATCTCCAGGAAACAAGGGTTTCCTATATAAATCTGGGAAAGTGTAGGAGGCACGGGGAATCAGACTTGAACTGGGATTCCAACAGAGTATAATGTCTATAAAATTTCTCTCTCCCTTAGGCCATGCACATGAGGGGCTTTTATACTCCCTCAAAGTAATTCCAGTCAGTTGGAAACAGTTGGCCACATACTGGGGTGGTTGAACTACTGGAGTAACCATCAACCCAGTCCGAAAATAGGGAATTTATATATTTTTTAATGGTTTTAATGGCATACGCGGAAAAGTACATGTGGACTCGCGTATACATGCGGAAAAGTCTGGGCATACCCGCGTATGGGAATTTTAACACTGTTTTTTAGTGAATTTGTTCAAGTTTGTAGGAATGGGTGCCCAAAGCCATAAAAGCAATCATGAATCATATGAAGGTGAAAAATGATGCTATAACAAATGCCCCCTAATATATGAGGTCAGAAGGGGTACATGATGGCCGAAATGTATTATGCACATAGAAAGAACTTCGCAAGGACAAGAGAGGACTTCACCAGATTTCAGCCTACCACAAAACCAATGAAAGAAAATAGAGAGTCAACTCATGCTGAGGCGGGCATACCCATGCTCAGTCAAAAATACATCATATGGAAAGTACATAATAGATCCAAAATGTATACAAGTATAGCTGAACTGAAAGTACACAATTAATCATCTGAGCATGGCCCTGAAGTATAAGTCTGAATCAATGTCCAAGTATCACATATATAGAAAGCTAAGAAATGATGCTGAAACTGGATGTCTGATCATATAAGTAACTGAATCTCCAAGTACCAAATCATAAGAGGTGGAACAAACGGTACAATCACACAACTCGGGAGCCAACATATAGGATGTTGCTGTACTGACACTGCAACATATAAGGGTGAACGGCATCACTGGCAGAAACTGAATGGACTGTCAAAAGTGAACCGAGAAATGCTGATGCAACCCGAGGTCTTCACCGATCACTATGGCACAATTCTACACAATGGGAATAAATGAGCTGAAGTCGACCATGTGAGGAATCGTTGGATTACCGGTCAATGATGTATACCGTTAACCAATGCGAGACAACCCACCAATAATGAAAATGAGTGTCAAGGTGCCCCGGTACAATCTAACAAGTGAAAATAAATGAGTTGAAGTCGAACACTTGAAAGAATCTACCAATCAGGAGGCAATTATGAATCCCCACTGTCGATAGCGAAGATTCTGCCACTGATGACTACAAACCCTAAGGTACTGAAAAAAAGACTCTAGATCCTATTCCCAGAGAAATGAGTCGGAGTCGATGGGAAAATATCTGCTGGAAGGAAGGAATTAAGGCATCCCACATCAGTCTAGCGCGAGTGTAACCCGCAGGCCAAGATTTGGAAGGAATCGGACGAAGTAGAGTGATGGAACCAAAACCGAAGTACGTTTCCGACATGCACAAGATGAAGCTAGCACACGGAAGAAACCCTCTGAACCAACCAATAATGAAAGCTGACACAGAGGCGAGAAATTCACCGATAGGGTCAAATGGAAATCCAGGTACTGCACGAATCCCAAGTGTGATAATGTGTGCTGACGTCGAACACAGGGGAAACCACTCAGTCAAAGACCCATGATGATGATCAAATGCTGAGCACGAGGTCACCTATCAATGATGGAAATAGGCCCAAGGTGCGGCTCTAGGTTTGCTCTCAGAGCAATGTGTCGTAGTCGATAAGAGATAAACCCGCCAGCAAGAAGTCAATGGGGACCTTCTCAAACCAGCACGAGCAGAAGACCAAAACATCTGATGTGATAGAACAAGATACTGACAAGACCGGGAAGGCCGACTGAATAATGAGTCAAGAGACACCGCAGAATGGCCGACTCTGGTTAGACTTCCCTTTAACAAAAGCACGACTCGTGATGACCATGGCAGTAAAAAGTGATACTGTATAAGTCTGTTATGCAGAAGGCAGAACAAACTCTCCATATGATTGGAAGAGATAACCAACCGAGGGAGGACTGACAAGTGAAACATGGTAAAAGCTAAACCTAGGTCAAAACTAAAACCATCCCAAATGAAGGAAATATATATAAGTATATGTGCTTTGTTCAAGGGCGACAAACTAACTCTGTACTGCCATCAAAACAACGAAGATACATCCCATTCCCTCTCTTTTTGTTATATTTGATTTTTTTGTCTTTTTCATATAATAAGCCTAAAAAAGAATAAAAGAATGCTATGGTACAATGGATAGAACGAGTATCAAAAATCAGATGCACTAGTTCTTGGGATTGGAATGATCCTATGCTCAATGCAAGGTGGCGAAAACTGGTAAGCGATACTCAGAGGAATGTTCCATCCATGGGTAAAAGGTTGTCAAGTCGCGATAGCTAAGTGCATGCAATGGTTAACTTGTACAGATAGACAAGGTCAAAAGTTCGCTTAAACATTGAGTCCAAATGAAGCCGGCTAAAGGCCAGGATAAAGCAAGTGGCCAATATGCAATGCAGTAATACAACTCAACAACACCAGGGAGCCTCTAGGGTAATAGCCAGAAAAATGATAGTGAGGAAGAAGAAGAATGAAGCTTCAACACGTAAGTCATGGCGGGACTAAAGAGGAATCCCGAGCCTACATAAAACGCAGCATGGGCAACAAGTGATAGCGGGAACTAACTAAGAAGCCCATGTAAAGGAAGGCTCTACCATCAAGTCATGATTAAATAATCGGCGAGTGAAATGGGTGTAATAGTCACGACCTGATGGGATCGACCCTATGGCAAGTGATCACTATGGAGGCTAGTATGCAAAATGCAACAGAAAGTGATTTCCCTAACCTATATGCCAGTGAAGATCATATACCTGCCATGATGAGTCAGTAGCCATGGATCAAAATCCGGAAAAATCTCAAAAATCGTCAAAATGTACCCGAAAAACATACCAAACTAGGCACTTCCAAGCATCCGGGTTATGCAGCTTAAGATAGATTGAAAAAATAAGCATACAAATTTTTGCGAAAATTTTCAACTTTTTGGACATAAATAGACAAATTACCTCATATTTGGTTCATTGTTACATTGCTGATTTGGAAAAAAGTGCTCTGGAGCAAAAAACTTCTTTCGTCAAATCAGGAGCAACCGACCGTCAAATCGCACCGAATTTGTCAGGTAAGCTCATCAATCATCCTTGCAAATCATTTTGTTCGTTCATAAATTAAAATTTAGTGATTTTCACCATAGAAACCCTTGCTAAAAATCACGGGTTTGCGCATACGCGGGTTGGTAACGATAAAGTCGCGTATACACGCGACTGTGCACAAATAAAGTCACGTATGCGCAGGCCCAAATGAAAAATGCGTAGCTAATGAAGGATTTATTGAATTTTGACAGGATGACCATATCATGGAGAGAGCGTGAACACAGTGCAATTGATCAAGAAGTCCTGCGAGATCGAGCATCGCTAAATATTCTTCGGAATTGCGGTTTGCTCAAGTTTTTCAAAATGCCAAATATGAAGAGCAATGTCCGGTTGCTCGAAATGCTTGTGAATTATTGGGAACCAGAGGAAGATTGCTTCATTATAGATCAGATGCCTGTACGCATCGAAGTGGAAGACATATATTGTATCACTGGACTCTCCCGGAGGGGGGAACCAGTAGACTTGCACGGGAAGCCCTTGGGAGGGCTAACCGTGGAAGATTATGTCCACGTGTACTGCGTAGAGGGTTCCAAGAAAGTGGGAACTCAAATTTCAATCAAATATTTAAGGAATTTTCACATGAAAATCCTCCTTTTCACCATTGGTAGAGTGGCAGGATCTGCCTCCCTACACCAGGCGTCTAGGACGCAAATGAGCATAGCAGTGGAATGCTTAACTCATGTATATGACTGGTGCATAGCCCTATTGCTGAACATGAAGCAACAATTGACCTCAATCCGCCAAGTAAAGACAAAACATTTTGGATACGGTACAATTTTGATGACATTCTTCTTTGAGAAGATACCAGCATTAAGACCCAGAGTCATCTCTACCATCAGCAGCCCAAGAGACCCAAGAATTGCCCGCTGGGCAGACATGATGAAGAGATTAGGGGGAAGTGAAGTTCCCCGGACCACATGGGATGATGAGTTCTTCCTTTGGTGGGGAGAACAAATCATCGCTGTGGACGACTATCCTTATGCCGGGATGGACTTTCGTGGAGATCCAGATCTTGTCCTTCCACCAGGCACGGCATGGGGCACAGTCGGTAAGTTTGCAATTTTTTGACTTATATAATTTTTTGGATTTTTTCAAATATATATGAAAAGAAATGAAAAACAAACATGTTTTTGATTGGATTCATAATGACTTACAATGTAAACATGATCATGATACAGATATTGGACCAGTTCGACCTGAGGGTTTCCCGCGACACAAGCGTCGCCAAGGCGAAGCGGATACAGTGGATTCAGACAGGACTCTCCAGGCTGTACAGAGGAACTTGGAGGGATTAACCTGCCAAGTACCTATGGCTGCCGTGGAAGATCTGCCGGAAGTCATCCAGAGACGGGTGGTAGGAGTGCCCCGAGACTAGGTACGGTTATTCCGCCGAGTTGCCACCGCGATCATGTTCTATAGGAACACGACTTCTGGGCAGGGACCTCAGGAGTAGATAGATATGATGTATCAGATGACTGTATATTATTTGAGACTGAACATGATCGGGCATAAGCCCAATTTTTGTATGACTTTATGAATCCAATTTTTGTAAAGTTTTTGAACACTCTGACGATATATATACAGCGATATTTGATGTGATGTGATAAATGTATCAAAATGTATGATGTTTTTTATGATTAAATTTTATTGTATGGAATGATTAATATGCCAATCCAGTGCTTGATTTGCTAATGAGTCTGCCAACCAATTGTCAGCTCGAGGAATATGAATGAAAGTTAAAAAATGAAATGATCTTTGTAACAAACGTACCCTCAAGAACAACCGGAGTAAAAATGGATCTCGAACCCGATAAGTATTGTTCAACTGCGACACCACCAGCTGGGAGTCCAAGAAAACTACCAACGAATCAATACCCAAAGATATTGCCTCCGAGAGTAGATAAACAACTGCAGTGTATTCTGCTATATTATTGGAAGCAGGACCAATGCATACCCCTCTTGATACTAACAGCTGACCGGATGGATAATGAAGCACCCAAGCCGCGGAAGCTAAGTTCCGGGTGTGTCTACTAGCACCATCGACGAAACCAAAATGACTCATGACATCCAACACAACCTGCCAAAGCAGATCAAAAACATCACCAACCCATCAAAGATCGAAAATCAACCAGATATGTACAAAGCAAAACTACTATATACAAAAGCAACATGCTAGGCCGAAGCCTAGGCATAATACTTCTTCAAATAGAGCCCATTTCGGGGCTCCGGCAACTCGTTTCCTTCGAAATCAACCAAGGTATATGCCCCTTTCTTAAAGACTTTTTTAACGATGAAGGGGCCATACCACATAGATTTAAACTTCCCTGCCCCCAGGGCATATTTTTCTTGGGCATAGACCAAAACAAGGTCACCTTCCGAAAAAACCCTAGGTTTGACCGCTTTATCGTACTGAACTTTAACTCATTTTTTATGCGCTTCATTCATCGTGGTGGCATCTCGACGCTGCTCATCGAGATGTTCCAGATGAAGGAGCCGTTCTTCAAGACTAGAAGTGTCAGGAAGAAGTTCAACAACTAATTTAAGAGAAGGAATCTCGCATTCAATAGGAAATACTGATTCCAACCCGTGCACTAGCTGAAACGGAGTAAAGCCAGTTGCAGTTTTCACTGACGTCCTGTATGCCCAAAGTGCAGGATATAGCATAATATGCCAGTTGGATCTAGCTTTATCGATTGTCCTTTGAAGAATTGTCTTCAAGGATTTATTCATGGCTTCCACTTGCCCATTGTCTTGAGGATAATACGGAGATGAATGCTCCTGCCAGAAACCCAATTTGAGAGCCAACTCAGCCATCATGCTATTCTGAAAATGACTGCCATGATCAGTGACAATCTCTCTAGGAATACCAAAACGAGCAATAACCTGGTTGAAGAGAAAAAGAGCTGCAGTCTCACCATCATTCCCAAAATTAGGCATAGCCTCGACCCACTTCGTAAAGTAGTCTACTGCTACAATAATGTACTTGTGACCTTTAGCTGAAGGCGGGTTACAAGTAGTATAATCAATACCCCACTTTTTAAAGGGACCGACAGTAATGACTGGAAAAAGCGGAGCTGGATGAGCGCGCATTTTTCGAGTATAGACTTGACACGGATGACACTTTTTGACCGACTCCATACAATCTTTGAAAATCGAAGGCCAAAAGTATCCAGCACGCAAAATCTTTTGGGCTGTAGCAAGCCCAGATAAATGACCACCACAAGCTCCACTGTGGGAATCATTCAGCACAGCCTCAGCTTCTTCGAGAGTTAAGCAGCGCCTCAGGATTGAATCAACCCCTCGACGGTATAAAGCATCACCAATAATCAAATAATTCTTGGCCAAGTGACGCAACCTACGACGCTCATCTTTCGAAAAAGTAGAGGGAAACTTCGCAGTCTAAAGATACACAATGATATCTCCATACCAAGGATCCTGTGAAGAGATAAGAAACAAATGTTCATCCGGAAAGGATTCGTCATAGATCATCTCTTCTCCACAGGGCAACTCGGAGATCAATTCCGCGAAAACCAATGATTTCTTGGACTTGGCAGACATAAATTCGAGATCAAATTCTTGCAAAATCACAATCCATCTATTGTATTTGCCCCCAATCACTCGCCTATTGAGGACAAACTGAAATGGATTGGCTGCTGCCAAAACATAAGTTTTTCGTAGAATAATGTAATGTCGGAGTCGCTGCACAGCATGAACTGCTGCTAAAGCTAACTTTTCTATCGGAGTGTACCGGAGTTCAGGTCCTACCAATCCTCGACTAAGATAGTAAATAACATGCTCTGCAAGAGCATCATCCTCCTGAACCAGAACCATACCAATGGTAGATTTTGCTGCTGCCAGATACAAAAGGAAATCCCTGCTATAATCAGGTGGACTCAATAAAGGAGCAGAGGTCAATGCTTTCTTCAAAGCATCGAATGAGCATTAAGCGTAGTCTTCCCAAAGAAAAGGAACTCCCTTCTTCAAAAATCTCATAAATCCCTTTATAACTTCAGCATAATTTACGATAAATCTCCGAAGAAAATTAGACTTTCCTTGTAGACTTTGAAGCTGACAAATAGAGGGCAGGGGAGGCAACCGAAGTATTGCCTCAACCTTGAATGGATCTACCCTAAACCCTTCCCTATACACAATGAATCCCAATAACCGTTCGGATGTAACCACGAAAACGCACTTGTTCGGATTCAATCTAATTTTATAGAACTGACATCTTTCAAATATTTGCCGGAGGTGACCAGGATGATTCATCCTCTTTCGAGAATGAGCAGCTAAATCATCCAAGTATGCCTCGATAATCTTTTTGATGTCATGGAAGGCATATGACATGGCCCGATGAAACGTAGCCCCAGCATTTTTAAGACCAAAAGGCATCTTCTTGTATGCAAAAGTACCCCAGGGACAAATAAAGGCAGTCTTATGTTGATCTTCAGGACGGATAGTAATTTGATTATATCCGGAGAAACCGTCCATGAAGGAGAAAATCTCATTACCGGCACACTCGTCAATGATCTGATCAATAAATGGTGTGGGGTAATTATCTTTAGGACATGCTTTATTAAGGTCTCTGAAATCAATGCAAACTCGAATCGTTCCTTGTTTTTTATCTACGGGAACAGGGTTTGAAACCCATTCAGTCAAAGGAACAGGGAAAATGAATCCCACCTTAAGCAGCTTCTCCACCTCAGCTTTGATAGCTGCTACCTTCCTAGGATTGACCGGACGAAGCTTTTGCCTCACAGGCTTAGCGTTTTCGTAAGTCTTGATCTCATGCTGGACAATAGATGGATCTATACCAGGAATTTCCTCATAAGACCAAGCGAATACATCCCTATACTCTTTAAAGAGCTCGATGTAAATCTGAATCTCTTCACGGGAACATTAAACTCCGATGAAGACATTCTCAATAATATTTGGATCCCTAGAAATGTTCACCGGGATAGTAGGAGAAATCACAGCCATGTTCCCTTCAGCATAAACATGTGTTGGTGCTAAAGGGTTCAGGATTGGGCGAACAGGACCAGGAGACGGAGGACTTGGAAAACTAGTTTCAACTTCACTCAAATCAGATAAAAAGTAAGACTGATGATGCAAATCATCCCACGGTCTATCTATACCAGTCATAGCTTCCAGGATGGTCTCTTCAAATGGAAGAGTGGTATCAAGGCAATCCTGGGCAGAAGAAGAACTAAGTGCCCAAACCGGAGCCACATCTCCATCCAACTCTTCCGGTGAGAGAGGAGCTGGGATGGATTCTGCAGAGTCAACAATAGACTAATAAGCAATCTCAGCTGCAAACATTGGAAATTCCATTCCACCCACTTGACCTTCTGCTAATGTGGCAGTAGGGGAAGGTAAGGTCCAAGGGTCCGAAAAATAATGAGTTATGAAGAACTCTCTTCAAAGAGGAGCCTTGGAGGATGAAATTGCATTTATATGAACCATAGGAGGAGGAATATCGAAAGTACCCATCAAGGAAGAATACATTCCAACCCCTAAATTCTCAACAGGTGCCTTAGTATTATCCAACTTTGGAACATATGAGTCAGTAGACGCATTCGGCTCTACAGGAGGACAGTCCATTTGATCCACTATAATGATCCTCCCTTCGTGAGGGAAACAAATAATCTGAAATAATGAGGATGCAATGGCATCCATCTCATAAATCCAATTTCTCCCCAACAGAAGGTTGTAGTCCAAGCTTGCATCCACTACCTCAACCTCTATATTGACAATTTTTCCCCCAACACAGATGGGCAAAGCTGGGACAATACCATGGGGTCTGTGAGAATGACCATCGAACGCAGTAAGAACAGTGCTAGATGGAACAACTTTGGGAGATCCAATTGTTTTCCAACATGTGAGAGACATCACGCATGTGGAAGCACCCTCATCGACCACCGTTCGAAAGATATTGGTCTTTCGATACGACGATTTAATGTGAAAAGCCATGTGATGGGGGAGTCTCTTTTTAAAATTAGTCATATCAAACGTAATTAGAAGAGAATTTTTTGGATCAATAGCCCCAATGGCAGTGAGCAAAGCACTGCGCTGAGCCGGACAAGACTGGAGTACCTCTAAAGCCGACATAGCACAAGGACTCTGCGCCAGATCTTCCACAATAGAGTAGTTCTGGGCAGCCCTAGCATTTGGATTAATCGTCGATCGCTTCGAAGATGCTTTGGGCATCCGAGACATAGACTCAACAGTAGGCTTGGTGATGTGAAGCGGCTCAGTAGCATCAGGAGTATCCTTAGCTTTCGAAGACTCTTCTCTGCCATAATCACGGGATCTCGTAGCGACATCCACGTGGGCACTCATCATGAAAATGTTCGATGGAATTTCCCCTTCCTGGGTGCCTCCAGAGGAAGCCCCAATATTTTGGTTCGCGCCAACAACTGACTGTTGCCCTTGGGGAAAAGGGTTTGTTAACACAACCTGGGAACTAGAAGAACCCTGCTGAGCTAACAAGCACTGTGCATCCTGAATTTTAGGGCAAAGGTGTGTGAGATGGTCTCCATTACACAGCTTGCATGGAAGCTTCACTTTCTTTTTGTCCTTTGGACCCTCACCAACATGCTCGTTGGTTTTATTCACATTACCCTTCCCATTCTTGCCCTTTTTCTTATTATTTCATCCCTTCTTCTTCCCTTCGAATTGTTGATTTCCTTTGGGATCAGAAGCTTGGACAACATTTATGGACAAAGACTGGGAAGGCGATGACTCAGCAGGCACAACCTGACCAGAAGGAGAATATTTCAAAGACAACTGCTGCAGTTGAGTAAGCAGGCTGGCTGCACCACTATTGATCGACCCGATCAGCCCATCACCATGCGGACCAGGCTTAGTTTTGGATAAATATAATTTGGAGCGAGGAGCATTGGGCAAATATTTATGGAGGACCCCAGACTGAGAATAGATCAGTTCCAGCTGCTGGGCCCTAAAAATGGCCTGCTCCTCAGAAAATACCCCAGACAGGGATACATCTTTAGAAATGTCTGACTGCAGAGATTTCAAAAACCATTCCAAAAGGAATTCTCCTGGAATATGAGCTTTAATAAGCCTCTTCCTTCTCCTCCATTCCTGAATGTGATCAGAAATGTGGGTTGCGTCGTCCTGCTTAAAATTAGCTAGGAGTTCAGTCCCAGCATCATATCGGACAGGCAACTGGAAATGGTTTAGAAATGTAACAGCCAGTTCTCCAAATGTAGCAAAACTTCCCCCAGTTAGCTCAATATACCATTTGGCAGCGTTTCCAGTTAGGGTGCATTGAAATAATCTCAACCTAATCGAATCATCGATTAGGGAGTTGGAAGAACACCATAAATGGAAAGTGGTGATGTGGTCAGCCGGATCCTCTCCATTCTTCCCTTCAAACTTTGGAATGTCTGAAGGAATTTTGGTGAGGACCGGAGGCCACCTCGGACTGTACCGAATTGGATCATTCGTCAATTTCGACAGATCTGTCAAGTTTAAAATTGCCAGAAAAGGTAAACGAGGCGGAGCCTGAGGATTCCATCCTTAATAAGATGAATTCCCAACATTCTGAAAAGAATACCCTGGATTTGATGAGGCACCAGGTTGCCAGAAAGAACTCATAGAAAAAGGAGAAGAACCTCCTCCCCACGCAGAGTTACCAAAGACCGGACCAGTTCCCCCACCTGAAGTATTAAATGAAGAGGAAAGCCCCTGATAGGGGTTCCAGGCATTAGACAGAGGGGAAAAATTCTGATAAGCACTCGACGAAGGGAAAGAAGCATTCCCTTGGTGACCAGCGTAAAACTGATTCCCTGCCCCCGCTGTAGTGAATACAGGGTTCCAACCTGTAAAAGTAGTCGAATTCTGACCTCCAAACCAAGGGTTGAAACTCTGGGTCTGAGAAGTAAATGGAAAGGACCCTAAAGAAGGATTCGAACTAGGAATGTGCCCAGTTCCAAAGGGACACCAGAAGAAGAAGGCTGATCCACTAGCCATGGAGAGAGACATGGGTGTAGATCGTGCTGCAGCAGGAGAAAAGGAAAAAAAGAAGAAGGAGATCACTGGTGGAGCATTCCAAAGCGAGAAGGACAGATTGAGAAGCATGTGCTTGGGTGAAACCAGAGCCAAACACGAGCGGCACTAGGGCGTGAAGATAGCAATAGTGCCTCAGCAAATAGAAACGAGTCGAATACTGCGGCACTCCACGGCCCAGCCGCGTTCCCAGTCGTGGCCATCGAAAGGTATGTATAATAAGGAGGATCTTCCGGTATCTCTGACTCAGGTCCGATGTATTGAACAACGAACGGATAATCGGGAGGAAGAGGAGATGCAAGTGAATCTGAGGGTTCAGACAATTCCTCTACTTGTATATCTTCTTCCTGCGGAAATAACACTCGCAAGGTGAGCGGAACGCTCCTCTCGGAACCAACACCAGAATCAACTATGAAACCTTCAGACCCTTGTGGAGGATCTCTCTCCATTGCATCGGACGCCACAGGGTGGTAACCACCTGTTAAATCACTCCTACGCCTTCTTGAAGAAGGCTCTGGAATCTCGGGAGATAACCCCCGGATTCTCCTCGATCGATGAGGAGCTTGATCAGCCACTTTAACAGATTTTAATTAGACTCAAAAAGTATAAAGCTAAGAAAGCTAGGAGCAAAGAGCACTCACTACAAAAAATAATCCCTGAGACACAATCAAGCAAACAACCTTCAGGTATTTCCGCTCCGGGTGATGAGGACCAGACACCAAAATACAAGAAAGCGAAATATAGGACCTCTTGAAAGTAGTCTGGGATAATTACGATCCAGGCCTACTAGCGAAGGTAACAGAAATAGTTACGCCGACCTCCTAATGACAACCTTTGCCGGAACAAGTACCCAAGCTTCGCAAGGGCACCCCCCAGAAGTACTGTTGAAAGTGATGCAACGTCTGCCTTGATGCAGTGTTCCCATGATCACTCATGTGGAACCTAGGAGTGGCAACTATGGGCTGTCCGTTCAGAAGCAGGGTGGAACGGTCTTGAGGTCGGATTCAATGATAAGAGGGGGTCATCTCTCTTCTGTTGTCACTTCCCCTCGCTTAGCTCTCGGAGGAGAGCTTTCCCCGGATCCTAGCAGTTGGATTTGCTCGTGTCTTGTCTATGTTTGTTTGGCCTTGGAGAGTGCTCTCACTCACTGATCTGAAGGCCCTACAACCTAGCTAGTTGGTGTATGACACTTAGAAAACTTGCTAGGCGATTTTAAATTATATCGCTTATTTTAATCGGCTGTTATGTTAAGTCAAAGGGATACGGAGATGAAACTTATGGTGTTTTGACGCAGAAAAGAAATTAATAAAAACCAAACTACATGCAAATGTAGTTATTGTCTTTCGATGAAAAGCAACTTCTACACAGGTTCTACGAGATTAAAAATTGTATTTTTCTTTTCAGATAACAAACTCACACTCACAAAAAACTATGAAAATGACTAAATGCTTAAGTGCACCTGATGCAAATCACTACAAGCATGCAAATTCTAAGATGCAAAATCTCCTAAAGCAGAGTGAAATTTCCCAAAGATCCTTCAGTTTTATCTCTTTTTGGTTGTTCAGAAAGATAGTTCCCTAAAGTAATAACTCTTAATATGAAGACACCAAAAACGTTTAAAAACAAGAGGAAGAAATCAATGACAACTCCTTTCCACAATCAATCCAAAATCCAAAGGCAAGAAAGCTCAACAAAGCTTCAAAAGATACAATGAAACGAAAACAAAAATGCAAAAACAAAAGCGAAGAACAAAACAAAATGTTTTTTGAGCTTTTGAGTTTTATAAAAGAAGAGTTCGAAAATACCAAGCAAAACTATCAAATCCCAAGCCAAACAACGCTGAATTTCAAGCACAAACTTCAAAAATGCTCCAAATCTTATAGGGCTAACTAGTAGCAAGATCAATATGAGCAAAAGAAGACAAGAAAACTCAGCCACTCAGCCTAGAAGAATAGTACAACCTTGCAGCAAACAAAAACTTCAAAGAACCAAGAAAGACTCTTCAAAAGTTGCAACAAGACCTAGTCGACTAAACTCAAGAAAACCAACCAAGAAATGGGAAAAAATCGTAGTGCAAAGCAAAACACAAAGGTAGGAAAGAGTAAACGAGCATAAGCTCTCTGTTCTGATAAAGCAGAACAACCAAGAATCCCCAGAAAGAGATCTTGGTACTCGAACCAGAAATGCCAGCACCAGAAACAAGACTTTGCCAAAAAGACTAGTTTTCAATCAAACAAGAGAGAGAAAATACCAAAGACCACTTTCTACACAATGCAGAGGACACAAAGATACTGCAGGAATAGGTCTCCACAGACAGACAGGGCCAAAAAGCCAAAAAATCCAAAATTTCAAAATCTACCTAGGTATACGCAACTTTACAGTTTAGCAACAAGCATGCATACGCGACTGTGCTAAAGGAAACACGCGTATACGCGACTCCCTTTAACAAAAATTGCGTGTATACGCGACTGTGTGCAGACAAAAACACGTATATAAAGGTAAATAATGAAAAACAAAAAAGATCAAGCCTGGATAAGAAACCAAGACTTCAGTCTGACTGAGAAAGAGTAAACTGGACTGGAAATAAAAGTTAAAATTGTTGGAAACCTATCAAACAGCTGAAACCACCCAACAAGGGAATCACAAGAATGCGATCCCTAGTGGAGTCGCCAGTTCCGTTTCGGGGAAAATCACCCTGGAGCTTTGTTGGGTCAAAACCTCCACATAGCAGGGCATGCCATTCAGAAGGACTCACACACAACCGTACTTGAATGCAAAAAACTAGAAATCAACGATAGCAGGACTCACCCGTAGTCCTACGTTCGATGTAGATCCCGCGGGGTTCAAACCCCCAGCAACCTTCCTTCCTCCTTCAACTTGCAAAACAAGAAAGAACGTGCAAGGAAACCTATTTGTACAACACATAATTCTCCTAAACGTTAGTGTAATCAATGTGAAACATGATATAAATGATAATAACTGCTTAATAATCAATCTTTCCACATATAAAAATAGATACTAACACAGAAGTTCAGGAACAAGACGGTTCTTCATTATTATGAATAGCATGTACAGTAGTAAAAGTGGAGAGATCACCTGAATCCTTCCACGATCTTCGAACAGACCGTCGTCCGGATTCGTCCCGCCCTTGCCTCGCTAAGAAACTTTCAAGACTTGTGCACTCGAGATGGCATATAAATGGATGAACATCTCCAGGAAACAAGGGTTTCCTGTATAAATCTGGGAAAGTGCAGGAGGCACGGGGAATCAGACTTGAACTGGGAATCCAACAGAGTATAATGACTATAAAATTTCTCTCCCCCTTAGGCCATGCACATGAGGGGCTTTTATACTCCCTCAAAGTAGTTTCAGTCAGTTGGAAACAGTTGGCCACGTACTGGGGTGGTTGAACTACTGGAGTAACCATCAACCTAGTCCGAAAATAGGGAATTTATATATATTTTTAATGGTTTTAATGGCATACGCGGAAAAGTACATGTGGACTCGCGTATACACGCGGAAAAGTCTGGGCATACCCGCGTATGGGAATTTTAACAATGTTTTTTAGTGAATTTGTTCAAGTCTGTAGGAATGGGTGCCCAAAGCCATAAAAGCAATCATGAATCATATGAAGGTGAAAAATGATGCTATAACAGAGACTCATTTTGATGAGTGACCATAGTGGGTTGAATTACTTGTTTGACCAACCTAATCTGAATGACAGACAAGCTAGGTGGTTTTCTACACTCAGTGAGTTGACTTCAAGATCAGGTACATTAAAGGAAAGGAGAAAATGGTTGTAGATGTTATTAGTAGAAGACTATAAGTAAATCACATTGCAATTATGATTTCATATGGGACACACTTGCAAGAGCAAATATTGTAGGTAGAACAACACGATGATAGGTACCAACAGCTTAAGCACAGGTTATAGTAGTAGGGTACATGTGATTAGGATGTGGATTATCATCCTTGCAACCGATGGCTTGGTCAGGTTTCGAGACATGATCTGTGTCTTGGACAACAGTGAGCTCAAGAAACTTATCTTGAGGGAATTTCATGTCAAGCCATATTCAAGTCACCTGGGATATCAGACGACATTGATAGTGGTTAATAAGTTCTATCACTGGAAAAACTTGAAGAAAGAGTTGGTTGAGTATGTTGCAAAATGCTTGGATCGTCAGTGGGTAAAAGTAGAGTGTAAGAATCTAGGTGGTTAATTGCATCCAATTATGATTCCAAAGTGGAAATGGGAGGTCATTTCCATGGACTTCATTACATATTTTCCAAGGACATTGAAGCGGCATGATTTTATTATGGTTGTGGTTGACAGGTTAATTAAGGTAGCTCACTTTTTTCAGTTAAGTCTACGAATTCAGATAGTGATGTAGCTCAATTTTTTTTCAAGGAGATAGTGATATTGCATGGTATTCTTAAGAAGATTGTGTCAGACAGAGATTCCAAGTTCACTTCCAGGTTTTGGAAATATTTGTTCGCGGGTTTGGGAACAGAGTTAGCCTTTAGTAAAACTTATAATCCGCATACAAATGGATAGACAAAGAGGGTTAACAAGATCCTTCAGGACATGTTGAGGATGTACATCATGCATAAACAAAGGAAGTTGGAAGAGTATCTTCCACTGGTAGAGTTTGAATATAACAATGGGTATCAAGAGTCCATGAAGATGAGTCCATTTGAGGCACTTTATGGGTGGATCTGTAATACTCCCATCAGTTGGAGCAATCTAGTGAATAGGGTATTAATTGGACCAGATATGTTGGCAGAGATGGAATGGGAAATGAAGGTTATCAAGAAGATTTTAAAGGAAACATAGGATCGAAAAAGAGTTATGCAGATCATCATAGGCTATTTAAGGATTTTCAAGTTTGGGAGCATGTGTACTTGTGCATCAAGCACAAGAGGAGCTCCTTGAGGATTGGATCATGTGCCAAGATAGCACCTCGATATTGCGTGCCTTTCGAGATGCTTGAGAGGATTGGACTTGTGGCCTAATGACTTGCACTGACTCTGATAGTCAAATTCCATAATTTTTTCCATGTTTCATTGCTTAAAATATATGTGAAGCATGTTGATGATGTGATTTACTATTCTGTATTGCAGATGGAACCAGAAGGAGAATTTAAGTCGGAACCTCAGAGAATTTTGTAATGAAAGATGCTCATGCTCTGGAATTGAGCAATCGAGCAAGTTAAAGTGCAATGGAAGCATTTTTTCCGATAAAGCTACATGGGAGATGGTTGATCAAATGCGGGCTATGTTTCCTTCTTTATTAGGCATTTGAGTGGATGTATTTTTATATATGCTTTGATCTTGTGTATTGGTTATGTCTATATATATGCATATGTATATAAATACTGCATCAAGTTGTGCTATAAATCTCCAATAAGAAGTATAGTGTTCATGTTATGATGGTTATGATCTCAAAAATATGATATGTTGTAAATTTTGCATCGCATTGTTATGATGGTTATGATCTCAACAATATTATATTTCAATCTAGTTTATGGAGATGAATTAGAGCATGTATTTTAATATCAATCTGGGTTGGTAAACTTAGAAACACACCCAAAGTATATGGATCTTAGATCTAACTAGTTTAGGAAGTAGTTGATTAGATACTTAAAATAATGGAAATGCATATTACAAATTGAAAATGAAAGCTACAAATATGAATTGTTGGATATAAAGAAAGTATAGAAAATATGATCTATGAAGCGCAAGAAAAATCCTAATAGTGATTTTATTCAGTTTTAGTTAACAAGAAAGAGGCTATTGTCTTATAGGTCCTTGTTGTCCTTTCTTATCATTTATATTCATTCAATAAAACCAATTTCACCATCTAATTTTCCAAAGCATAAAGAATCTAATTCAAGAAAGCAGGAAGAAAGGAATGCATAAATATTGATTTCAATTCACTTTTAGTTAACAAAGAAGAGGCTATAACTTAGAGACTTGGTTTTTCCTTCCTTATTGAAACTAATCATTTGAGATAAATCATTTCACTATCTCAATAACCAAGGCAAGAAAGTTAGTGAGAAATATTCACAATATTAACAAAGAAAATAGAAATGCTAACATACATTTATGCACATAATTTAACAATAGTGTACTTAGCTTAGAATGGGGGCCCTCCACCTTTTCCTGGTATTCTTTAAGATAATCAGCTACATAAAATCACCATTCACATCACACAACAATGCATGCATAAGAAATATAAGGCAAGTCTCCAATTGTATTCAAAAAATAATAATCACAATCTATGGTCATAGTTGCTTGGTAGCTTTGCTTAAATAGGCTAAGAATATAACAATATTAGCTATAATATTGTAAAATATAACAAGAGCCATATTCTATCTCATAAGGTCAGGCTCATACCTTTGTTACACGAAATATTGAAAATCCCACAAAATCCCAAAATTGCCCCTTGAATAAGGGGATTTCTTGTGTGACTGGTCAAGTTTGACCAGCTTTGACCAGGCCTATTCTTACATATGTGGACCAAGCCAATAGGTGTCCATCCATCCTTGGTTCATTATTTTTAGAATATTCCTTCAGTTCATGCCCAGGTGTCCTGCACATGCGAATTCAATGGATCCATTACAGGAAATTTTGTTTCTGCCAAAAATAAATTTCCATGCTCAATTTTTACTAAAAACTCTAAAAATCAAGATAAATAATTAATTTACCTTGGTGTGCAAAAAGTGGAAAAATGTGACAAATACAATGAGAATATAGTGATAAAGGATGGAAAAATGATGGAATAGGTATGGTCGAAAAGGGTCAAAATCGAGAGCTAACAGTATAATCAGCTGCTAGTATCAGAGCAAGACAGACTAAAGGCCACATTCATGATTAAGTGGGGAAATTTTTCTTTTAAGTGCAGGCCATTTGGAATTATTAATGTTGGCACTACATTTCAACAAGCCATGGACATCGCATTCTATGGATTTATTAGATAGAGTGTAGTAGTCTACTTGGATGATGTAATTGTGTTTTCAAAGAAGAGATCAGATCATTTTTCGTGATCTTAAGCATATTTTTGAGTGATGTCGCAAGTATGGGATTTCATTGAATCCAAAAAAGAGCGTATTTGGTGTGTCCGAAGGTAATCTCTTAGGACATATCATTGCGAAGAGTGGAATCAAATTTGATCTAGAAAGGGTCAAAGCTATTACTCAAATCCCTTTTCCTGTAAACAAGAAGGCAATAAAATCTTTCTTAAGGAACATCAATTTCCTGCGCAAGGTCATCTCTAAATATGCACATATTGTTAAACCATTATAAGAGATAATAAAGAAAGATGCTACATATAAATGGGATAAGAGGGAGAAAGATGTTTTTTCTTGGATCAAGCAAACCATAGATGATTCTCCAGCCATATATAATCCATATTTTGGCAAAGATTTCCTATTATATACTTTTCTTTCGACGCTTCTATTGTGGGCATATTAACACAAAATGAAAATCAAGGGAATTAATGACCTAGATATTTCATGAGTGTTGGCTTACAAGGATCTGAACTGAATTATCCTACCATTGATAAGCAAGCATACGAAATCTACAAGGCAGTTAAGCATTTTAGGTGTTAGCTCCTAAAATCTCATACGATCATTTGGGAAATTTTGAGTTCTAAAATTGGCCTCCTAAGGAAATTACAAAATAATAGTGGAAATAATAAAATAATATTAGATTACATCATCAAATTTTAAATGGAAAAAAAAGAAAAAAAAACTACTTTTCAACTTGTATTTTCAACTTATCTCCCTATGGGTTTACTTGTTCGAGTAGGAACACTCGTTGGAAGAAGAATTGATTCCTCATCCAATGAGTACCCATGTTGCATGCTTTCAACAAACCCTACTACACGAAAAATGAGAAATACATGAAAAACGTCATTGCAATCATGTTTTTTCATGTATTTCTCATTTTTCGTGTATCAGGGTCCATCGAAAGTATGCAACATGGGTACTCTTTGGATGAGGAATTAATTTTTTTATCCAATGAGTACTCCTGCTAGAAATTTGATTAAAACCTTAGGGAGATAAGTTGAAAATAAATTTTGAAAAAGTAGTTTTATTATTTTATTATTTTTTAATTTTTTTTACTTTTTTACCCCAAAAGTGGTGAATCATACCCCATGGTTGACATAATCATATTGAATCATATTGGTTCTTATAAATTTTATTTTGGTTGTACATTTTTCTTAGGAGACACATTGTAGACCTCAAAATCTCTCTAATGTATCTATGTGCCTCGTCTAGCTATTAGAACACTCTTTGTACAACAAGAGTTGGGTGAAAGGAGGGTGAAATGGATGACGTGGTTACAATAATATGTTCTTAAGTTCAAATTAGTTTACATTATCAAAGGCCATGGTCTTTGTCAACTTGCAATTGAAGCAATGGATTCACTGGAAGAAGACCCTTCGGGGTGGGAAAAAAAATAGAGATGTATAATGTTGAGTAAGTTCCTCCCACAAGTACAACCATGTCTTGGTATTCAGAAATATGAAAATATTTAAAGCATGGCGCCTTACCTTCGCATTTATCAAAAAATCAAAAGAGAGAAATCTGCCTTAAATCTTTATCTTACCAACTTCTTCATGGTGTGATTTTTCAAAAGCACCATAATGGTGTCCTTCTTAGATTCCTAGAGCCTTCATATTCAGAAAGGGTGTTGAATGATTTGCATTATGAACTAGCAAGTGGACACTTCGCAGCCAATAATACTACACATAAAGTAATGAGGGTCAATTATTATTGGCATACATTGTTTAAGGATGATCATGCCTATATCCAAAATTTCCTAGTATGTCAAAGGTGTGTTGGTCGTGAACATAGGTCAGTGGCCCCGTTGCTACCCATAGCAATTGAGGAACCTTTTCAACAATGGAGATTAGATGTTATCGAAGAAATATTTCCTCATTCATAGAAATAATACCAATACATTTTAACTGTGAGATTATTTCACTCAATGGACAGAAGGAGTTTCACTAATACAATTTAACAACTAGGAAGTCATTAAATTTCTCAAATAGAACATCATAAGCAGATTTGACATTCCTACTTCGCTTGTATTTGATTGCAACTTATTTTTATTTTTTAAAGCTTTATGTGTTTGCATTAGAAAATGGTATTTTTCTAAAGAATGAATCCAACTATTACCCACAACGAAGTAGTTTGGTCAAGTCCACAAACAAAAATATGATATGTCTTATCAAGAAAATACTTTTCTCTAAACAAAAGAATTGGCATAATGCTTTGGTGAATTCACTATGGGATGATTGTGTTACTCCCAAAGCCTCTCTGAAAACCTCTCCATACTTCCTTGAATACGGAAAAGTGGATGTCCCTCCACCAAACATTTACCTTCCCACCTTGCATCTTTCTCAGGAATCTCAAGGCAATGTATGTATCCTTGCTTAAACTCAGATAGATACGCTTCTTAAGCTTGAGGAATAAAGGCTAAAAGTGAAACATAATTTTGCCGTACACCAGAACCAAATCAAGTGTTGGTTTGATAAAAATTCTGTAGGGGAAAAAAACTTTGGTGTGGGTGACCTAGTATTGAAGTGGGACAAATCCCATGAAGAGAAATGTAAGCACACAAAGAGAAATGTAAGCACAATAAGTTTCAATCTCTGTGGACTAAGCCTTACACCATTATTAAATAACTTGGCCACAATTCTTATAGATTTAAATATTTATATGGGAGGACTAACCCTATTCTCATCAATGTCCATGATCTTAAACATTACTTTCAGTAGCATCCCCGGGTTGTGTTCCTTCTTGTTTATAGCTTTATTTCTCACTTTTGTGTTGTTTATTCTTATCAAATCAAGTATTATTTCTTTTCCCTTTGTCTTGGTGAGTGTACATAAATAATACCTTGTGTAAAAGTGTATGTATGGCTTCAAAATACTATGTGGTGAAATTAACAATGATGGTGACAACCACAACGCTTGGCTATTTGTTAGTTCTCCCTTTTTGTTTAGGAAGATGCCTTAATTAAAGTAATGTCTAAATGAATAATATGATAGATTCAAGAGGAGATCCTTGATTAGAACCATGACATGTGCATACATTTAGCATCCATATTCCTTAACTTGGTGTTGAATTACTTGATGTTCTTCATGCTAATCCAATCAAGTAGAGAAAGGAAATCGGAAAGTTAATAGCGAGCAAATAAATATCAAAGGTTTATATATAACCTTCTCTGAAGGAACAACCTCTTCTTCTTTCAATAATTCAGGAACCCTCTTACGCCCCTATGAAATAATAAGTTCATAAGCACAATTCTATAAATAAAATAAATAAAGGGTGAAAGAAGAGAAAGGCTTCCTGCATAGAGAAGTGAAGCAAGCAACTTTGTCAGGGTACTGAACAGGCCCACTGGCAGCAAAGCGATGCTTATGTTATTGTAATGACTTCACTAGGGTACTAAATAGGTTTGGTGGAAGCGAAGCAACACCAAATATGAAAACTAATAATCTGATCATCTCTAACTCATGATTACATATTACCCTTCTCCTGGAACAAAACAGTTGTGAAATGGAAAATTTTGTTGTGTGTTAAACCAAGAAATGGAAAGGTGGTTACTACATATATAATTGGGTTCAGTAGGGAAGCCAAGAAAATCTCCTTGATGAATTAATATTTCATAAAGTGCTAACTCTTTGATGAAATTTATTCATAGAAAAAGAAGTTGAAATCCGCCCAGTGTGTCATCAAATGTTGTCGATGTTATAACACCCTCTAAAATTTTGCTTTTGGAGCCTACTCCTATCATGTGAAGTGTCACTTTTTATCGTAAAGTGTCATTTCATACTTCTACACATGTTACAAGTGTCCATGTTCCTTTTGAAGTGTCTTCAGTGTTGAAGTTTGCAACAAGAAACAGTGAAATTGGCATCTGGAAACAACATCCTTGATCCTAGTGAAAATTAAGCACCTACACTACGTGGGGCCTACACAGGTTATTTTTAGGTGCATTTATATTTATAGATGTATGGGAAAATTCTATTTATAGAATGCATTTCTATTTATAGATGCACGTTTATCTTTATTATTCCTTAATATAGATGGACAATAAATTGTAATCTATTCTCAATGTGGACTTTGAAATAGTTAACTGAATTGGAAAATCAGTGAGCTAAGTGAATTTCAAGTTAATAGGTTGGTTGGTGGGACATGCAGGTTGAATTGAGTTGTAATAGAGTGATTCTAGTTGTAACATAGTTGGAAGTGCAGTGGCGCATGAGTTGTGCAAGTTGTAAATCAGTTTAACTCAGTTAAGTGAGTTGAAGTCAATTGCGCTAGTTGTAACTAAAGATACACTAAATATTAATTAACTCACATGTAGTGATATCACATGTAACTAATGTTTTTACTATTATTAACTACATGCATGTCAGATCCAGTGGAGACCCAGTTGAGTTCTAGGTGAAAGGGAAGATAACTATCAGTTGTGACATTATCCTCTTGCACACATGCAAGCACACACACATTGGATGTGCCCATGATATTTATGCATTTAAGGAAGGAAAGTATCAATCATTTAGGGTTATTTACCATCAGGGATTGCGTAGTGGAGGCAGGATGTCTCGAGACAGTAAATTGGCTAAGGAACTTTCCAATTTTTGTATGATAGTGTGATACAATTAGCTCATGTACTGAGAGCTCTTGGATTGGAGCTTTGTATGTAATTGTTATATGATCCATGATATAATATAAAATAGAATGTAGTGGGGTTTTTAGTTATAAGCTTTCCCTAGTAAATTATCTGTGTTGTGTGTGATTGATCTTTCTCCGTGATATTGTAATTGGCGATTGTGTTTGAAATTCCGCAAAGATTTGTAGAAGCAATTCAGTATTTAACAGTAGCATATTGTTAGATCAGGAGAATCCAGGAAATATATGTATTTTGTATAATTTCTACATGGTATCGGAGCTGTGTTATAACTTCTATAGGTATCAGAGCACAGGAAATTGCAGAAGTGAAGCGAGAGCTGAGTTTGTGGTTGGAAAGAATTTGAACTTGCAAAAAGAATTTCTTGGTGCTACAGCTGATTCAAGATGGAAATGGCTTTCAATGGCTTGAGGTTAAAGTATGCACTCGAGGGAAGCTCAAACTACATTATTTGGAAGGACAGGGTGGAGGCAGTACTCGAAGAGAATGGCTTGAAGGAATTCATTGACAAAGACGTTCCTAAGCCAGATGTTGTAGATGTTGCAAATCTTGATGCATGGCAAAAGAAAGTGGAAAGGGTGAGGAGGATTCTGTTGGATGGAGTACGAGACCATATTGTATGAATCCTCCATGGGAAAGGCACACCATATGCTATGTGGAAGGCTTTCATGAATCTATTCCAAAGCAGCAACGACCATAGAAAATTTTCGCTCAAAGATAAACTCGGGAAGATCAAGATGGAAAAGAATGACACTATTCCGGTATACTTAACAAAGTTTGTCCAATGTCGGGATGAAATTGGGAGTATATTAATAACTTTCGTTGATGATGATTTGGTGGGTTTGTCTCTCCTAGGACTTCCTAAGATTTGGCACAGTTATGAAGACTCTGTCAACGGACAGGAAAAATTGTCGTATTGGGAACGACTGTTGTCGGATCTGGTGCAAGAAGAGTTCAGGCGGAACACTAGAGATGGCTCTTCATCAAAGCATGATGATGAAGAGGACTATGCTTTGGCTACCAAGGCAAAGAAGGGGAAGGGGAAGAAATTCCATTGTAAATCTGAGGTCGGTGAAGATGGAAAGGAGCACAACATGTCTAAAGTGAAGTGTTTTCATTGTCACGAGCATGGACATATTGCCACAAATTGTCCACAAAAGAAGAAGAACAAGATGGTTGTTTGAGCTGTAGCTGGTGAGGCTCTTGCCTTGCAATTTGAGCTTGACTTCTCACTTATTGCATGCATGGTGTCAATTGCAATGATTTCGATGTGGTACTTGGATAGTGGTGCATCTTTCCACGTGACGGGAGACGGAGAAATTTTCAGTAGCTTGGAGGAGAAGGACCTCCAGATGCATTTCGAAATGGGTGATGACAAAAGGTATAGCGCTACCGGGATTGGTACTGTTGATTTCAAAAGGAAGACAGGTAAACCCTACTTTTTAAAAGATGTAATGCATGTACCAGGCTTAATGAAAATTTTATTTTCAGTTGAAATGTTGGAAGATAAAGGCTATGATGTGGTCTTTAGAGAAGGTAAAGCCTTCCTTTAGCATAAAGCCACAAAGAAAGTCAAGATATATTGGGATTCGTGTGAAGAATCTCTATAGACTTTATGTAGATGTGATTTCTACAGAGCTTCCAACCATGGGGAAGTGTGAGAAAGACATGTAATTGACCCTTGAGAGGGAGCTGGATTTGCATGCATATAAGAGTGAACCTCAAGATGTGGAGCAGCCACATGCGGAGGATCATGGAGTGGGAGAAACCAATCATGCAAATAAATTTTGAGCTAGATGGATAGAGGGAGTGCATGAAGCTATACCGCCAGGTGAGAGGTGGGGCGACATGCATGAATAATCCCAAGAAGAAATTTTGGGCAGGATTCATTGAGGTGGTGTGGATCTCATGAATTGAACCTGACTACAAGGAGCACACAGAGCAGCAGTAGCAGGATCAGTTGGTTTGATGCATTCAGATGTCGTGAGGACATAAAATCAAAGTGACAGTGTCGAATACTGAAGCGCAAATCAGAGTTGGCAGCAAATACAGAGTGCATGGATGCAGCTGTCAGCAACACAGTGGATCCTGAAGACATGTGTAGTAGCTAGAAGAAGTCAGAATAATTTGATGCCAAATGCATTATATTGATTCAGTTGTTTAGAGGCTATTCAGTTTCGGAAGTGTTGCATGCAAAGGTTCCATGGTGCATGCAAAGGTTCCATGGTGCATGCATGGAGTTGCATGTCGCATGCAACGGTTCCATGTCGTATGCATGGAGTTGCATGTTGCATGCAAGGACATTCCTTTCTTGTTGAGAGGGAGTGTTGACATTTGCAACAAGAAACAGTGAAATTGGCATCCGGAAACAACATCCTTGATCCTAGTGAAATTAAGCACCTACACAAGGTGGGGCCCACACAGGTTATTTTTAGGTGTATGTCTATCTATATATGTATGTGAAAATTATATTTATATAATTCATGTCTATTTATAGATGCATGTCTATCTTTATTATCCCTTAATATAGATGGACAATAAATTGTAATCTATTCTCAATGTGGACTTGGAAATAGTTAACTGAAGTGGAAAATCAGTTAGCTAAGTGAATTTCGAGCTAAGAGGTTGGTTGGTGGGACATGCAGGTTTACTTGAGTTGTAACAGAGTGATTTTAGTTGTAACAGAGTTGGAAGTGCAGTGGTGCATGAGTTGTGCAAGTTGTAAATCAGTTTAACTCAGTTAAGTGAGTTAAAGTCAGTTGTGCTAGTTGTAGCTGAAGATACACTAGTGAGAGATGAAGTGAATTAAATATTAATTAATTCACATGTATTGATCTCACAGGAAACTGATGTTTTTCTATTATTAATTGCATGCATGTCAGATCCAATGGAGACCCAGTTGAGTTCTAGGTGAAAGAGAAAACAACTATTAGTTGTGACATTTCGCTTGCATACATGCAAGAACACGCACACATTGGATGTTCCCATAATATTTACGCAGTCAAGGAAGGAAAGATATCAATTACTCAGGTTTCTTTACCATCAGGGATTACGCAGTGGAGGCAGGTTGTCTGGAGACAGTAAATTGGCTAAGGAACTTGCCAATTTTTGTATGACAGTGTGAGACAATTAGCTCATGTAATAAGAGCTCTTGGATTGGAGCTTTGTATGTAATTGTTTCATGATCCATGATATAATATACAATAGAATATAGTGGGGTTTTTAGCTATAATATTTCCCTGGTAAATTATCTGTGTTGTGTGTGATTGATCTTTCTTCATGATAGTGTAATTGGCAATTGTGTTTAAAATTCCGCATATATTTCTAGAAGTGATTTTGTATTTAAAAGTAGGATATTGTTAGATCAGGAGAATCTAGTACGTACATGTATTTTGTATAATTTCTACATTCAGATCATCAAGAATAACTATATCTCATTTTGGAGTCATACTACACTTTCGAGCCACAAAATGACACTTATGTGTCGCAACTACACATAATTTGTTTTTTGTACTGGAAGACTGTTTGTGAATGGATTTTTGATGTATATTTATTAGTCTTGGGTATTTTATAATATTTATTTATGATTTTCCAATGTGTCACACTTGATTTTTCTCTTAACTCGATGTGTTTTTCAAGGTTTCACCCCTCCAGACTTAGACAATTTTCTGACTTTGCAAAGCTTGCCCTCTAGGCTAGGAAGAGCACACTACGCACTCCTAAAGCCTAATGGAGATCCTCCTTGTAATTTTTAATTGTGCCATGTGCCTAGAAGTATTCTCTCCAGTGCATAATAGATTCCTAGTCATCAAACCCTCCTTCTTATTGTTTATCCCTGCAGATTGCGCCATCCTTAGCCTTTGTCTCCCAGTTGAGTGCACTTCACACTCTTAGTGGGAAGTGAAGCATTAATTTATGCCTTTTTATATGCCCTGCACCCTCCATCTGGATATGGATCCCCCTCCTAGTGCACAATTCATCCTTAGTGAACAATCATGTTGGCTTGTCCCTTGGAACTACACCCTGCACCCTCCAGCAGGCCTCCTTCTCCTCCAAAAATGTGCACTGTGAAGACTCAGATATTACTGAATCATATCTTGTCTCTTGCAAGTGCACCCTACACCCATAAGGTCTATTTCTCTTCCCTTATCGCATTGTTGATCCACAGTCATAAAATATGCATGAAGCATGATAGAATAGGATATTTTTTGGTTAATGTTTTCTTTCCACGAATGATCTATATTTGCAGGTGTTCAATAAAGCATGGTGAAGATGTGTGAGGAGATATGTCATGAAAGGATACCCGAGGAGGAATCTTGAAGAAAAAAATCACAAATGTACCATGTTGTGATAGTTAAAAGAAAAATGGATTTTGATGATCATAGTGACTCATGAAGACTCTGAAACTTCAAAGTTTCAGGCCAAGAGGTAACTCCACAAAACTGAATTGAACTGAGGGTGCGAATAATTATATACATGGAGGGATTGACTTATGGGATTCATCTCCCATTGTCTCTTCATATTTCATTCTCCTTATTATATATTTACAATATTTTACATTTTCACCCACTCCCAAGAATTAAGTGTCCAAGCATTGTTTTGAATCTTCCAAGTTCTTTGGTGAAGATATCCACGATCTGCTCATTTGTGGAACAATGGCATAGATGTTGTTGGGTGTGGAGCATGATTATCTTCTTTACGTATCGTCACATTGGATCCATGTCCTTAACAGGGTGGCAACGCTACCCCTCATTTAATCGTTGTTAGGGGATTTTGAGCCCCCCCTTGGTGGGGGGTTTCAGGGGCAGCGCCCCCGAAGCTAAAAACGGATGTAAAACTTCCTTGTAAAACATTGTAATTTCGTAGTTAATCTAGGCCATTCATTAAGCAGATTATCTGAAGATAGAAGTTATGTTTAATTTAGGGTTTTTTTCCCTAGAAGGAAACCCCTCTGTTGTATGAGGGTATTGTATTGCAATTGTGTATTGTGTGTATACTCTAAGCGAGAAAAAACAAGGGGGATTGTGTGAGAGAGTAGGGGATATTACAACGGATCTGATGTAGGTTGTGTCTCTTCATTTTGATGGATAATATAAAGGAAGGACTGGTTGTTTTCGTGGACGTAGCCCAAGTTGGGTGAACCACATACATATGTGTCTCTCTTGTTTTATATGTTATTTCTATGTTTTTTTTTCCACATATTTTATGTGTTCCATTGCTCTATAATATATAATTTTATAATAGATGTATTGTCTTGGCCTCAACATGATGTCGAATCAGATGGTATTTTGTATTTATGTGCTTTGTTCGATCATGGAACTTTGGGTTCTTGGCTAACTTGATTGCAGAAGTGTTGTTGACCATGAGTGGAATTGAATGCACTTGTTTCATCTGCAAGCATCCAAAATTTTTTAGAGCCACAAAATTTCCTTTATTTCTTCAGCTACTGCCAGATATTCTGCCTCAATTGTGGAATCTATTAGAACTTATTGTTTGCGTGATCTTTAGAAGACATCTCATGATCCAAGAGTCATAGTATAACCTGAAGTATATACCCCAGTTACTTTGTCTCCATCACAGTCTGAATCATAGTATCCAATCAAGCTGAAGTCGCCCACCTATGTATACTTGAGTCCAAAGTCTTGAGTCCATTTCAAGTACTTTAGAACTCTTTTTGTAGCAGACCAATGTCCCTCATAAGGCTTTTGCATAAACCTGGAGAGGATTCCAATAAAAAATTATATGTTTGGTCTGGTAGTAGTCAAGTAGATGAGAATTCCTACAAGCTGTCTATACTTCATTGCATCCTCAAATTCTTTCCCTTCAATGGATGTGAGCTTGGAGTTTTGTTCCATTGGAGTGGTCATAGGATTGCACTCAGTCATGCAATATAAAATTAGGATGTTGAGTCACTTCAATACCAAGATAGTAGTGAATATAGCCCAAATCATTCATTTAAAAACATTTCCTAAATTCATTCATTATGGATGCAATATAACTCTCATTATTCCCTATCATCAAAATATCATCTACATACACCACAAGATATAAAAAAAATTTTCCAAATTTCTTGACAAGCAAAGTTGCATCATCAAGATCATAATGTTTGAAGTTAAGTTTCAGAACATGCTCAGTTAAATCCTATTCGGCCACCTCTCCCTCTGGAATAATCTTGAGCATGATTATTCTCTCTATGTGAAAAACATACAGCTTCTTCAAAATACTAAGGGTTTTATTCTTCCCAAAATCCTTCTCTCTTTCTGCAAAATCTTTCTCAAGCCTAGTCAAAGGTAATCTCCTTGAGGTTTCCACTTGCTTGCAATGACTCAAGATAGTGTGAGTAAGCGGGATGCAATGCCTTGACATAAGTTATGAGAGATATGTCAATTTCAACACCAGTTTTTTTTAATTTCATGCATGATAGATCTTACTTATGAGGTGTTGAGGGTGTGCAGGTGTTGAGGTCGCGCAAGTGTGAGGGAGCACCAGAGACGAACCACAAGAGTTATAGCGGTGTTTAGGGAGGCTGGAAAGTGGAGGGTCGATGGTCCAGGAGGGCCGAGTGAGAGCGGCCACGGAGGAGATTTTTACCGAGTGTGGAGGGGAGCCATAGGAGGCCGAATTATCACTGTGGTAAGGTCGACGCAGTAGGGCTGGTGGGAAATGAGAACCAAGAGGCAGTTTATCATTGTGTATAGGAGTTCGGTGCAAGAAGACGTGGGGAGGTGAGCCACAGAGCACTATGGGAAGGGCGTGTTGCAGAGTATCATTGTGGGAAGGTCGAGAAGCACTATGAAAAGGGTGTGATGTGGTGTATCATTGTGGGAGGGCCGAGCAGCAGAGAGAGCAGTGTGTAACGCAGCACTGTGGAAAGGTTGGTCGACTTGACTAAGTGAGGGAGAGGGAAAATGTGCAAAAAGAATAATTTACAGTGGGCAGTGACAGTTCTGCCAAGAAAAGGCAAAGAGGTAGGTCTACCTGGAGCAAGAGGGACTTACAAGGGCAGGAATGTCAAGAATAGAGTTGGCTTATGTCAGGCCATGAGGTAACACCACAAAAATGAATTGAATTTAAATGAGGGTTCACATAAGTATATACATGGAGGGAGTGACTTATGGGATTCGACTCCCTTTGTCTCTTCATATATTGTTCCTGTAAATCGGTCAGGTGACTGTCTCTGTCTGTGTTGTGATGTAGGGATTCCTACATTCTGTGCCGCATCAAGCTTCAGTCTCTCAGCTTCTGTGGTACACTTTCTGCCCTTTCTGATGTTTGGTTATGCATGAGTTAACTCCTCCACTCCATGAATCTCCTCTTGTGGTTGATCCACATCCAGAGGCTCATCTTTCGGAACAAGCAGTTCCTTCACCGCATGCAAGTATAGCTCCCTCTCAAGCATAGCTTGTGCATCACCCACGATTGTTCTATTATTCCTCTCCACGAACCCATTCTGCTGTGGGTTATGAGGCACTATAAGTTCTCTTTGAATTCCTTCTTTGCTACAGAAGTCTTTAAATTTGCCCGAGATGTATTCACCACCATTATCGCTCCATAGAGCTTTCACTTGCTTCCTCGACTCCTTCTCCACCAATGCCTTGAACTCACAGAACTTTGAGAATGTTTCACTCTTCTTCTAC
>CM076581.1:1049163145-1049312931 GCA_034641835.2 Pinus albicaulis
GTTGAACTAGGAGTTGAAGGAAGAGAACCACCGAGACCAAGCATGGCACATGGTGACTCGTGAGGGAAGTAGTTCTCGTGCAGTTTGGAAAACGCGTTCTTCTAGTTCTTCTAAGCGTAGTGTTGTTGCTCATGCTACTACTAGCATTGATATTGAGGTTGGAGAGGAGTTTGAGGAAGCATGGAAGGTAGCAGTGGTGGAGAATTACAAAGAGTACCCCATGATGGGATCCATTTTTCCCTTTGGTATTTGTGCCTACAAGATCTTATGTCCATTGAACCAACAATTAACCGTTCAACCAACAATCAACTTGACTGAGTTGACTAGGTACGAGAAAACTTAGACTAATCTTAAAAACTATGATTTGCACTATCCCATATTTATCACACTAATGCTACACAACATTGTGCATTTTCACCCAACTCTCATGCACGCACACAAAATTTTCATTAACATCTATAACCCTAACCAAGTGACAATTGATCAACAATTTGCACCAAAGTTTGTTATAGTGTTGAAAGTTCATAAGAAATTTAGATCCATGGTACCTTAAATAAATTTTGAGATAACCACCACAAATTCGACCACAATAGAGAAAACTTGTTATAAATTTTAAACCTACAAAAATTAGGATTCATGTTCCTAGGAATGATCATAAGAAGTAGTTGGCATATAGGTCGAGTTGTGAGCCTTGACACATTGATAATGCAATGGCTTAGGTCAAAACTCACACATTGAAAAGTCATCAATGAAGAGAAGACAAGATCATTATGAATTACACATACTCCAAACTTCCTACCAAATTCTACTTAGTTGTCCACAACTCAACTATACATAATCTTATAGTAAATAAAAATTCCACAAAGCCTTCTTAACATAGCTAATAAATGGCCATTGGAAGAGCACCCCTTATATAATAGTAATAGTAGCAATCAATAGATTATTTCATATTGAACTTCATAGCCATAGCGCTCCTATGTATTGTATGATGTATTCAACTTGCATTATCAAATATAGATAAAATCATACTTTTGATTGATACATTTAAAACATACTTGTGCACAATGTTGAATGCAATGCTAGTCAAGGAGTAAAGTCGGTTTAACGTGTATTGATCTATAAAATAATGAAGAAACTTAGTAACACATCACAACTTTCATGTTTGAAAATATTATAAAGCTTTCATGCAAATCCATTGTTTTTATAGTTCCTTCTCTTGACCATGTTCCACATAAGCATGGAAAATCAAGTAATACTAGAATTTGCACCGAGAGGTGCAAAGTAACATCGAGGAGTGGGGATACATCTTCCATGCGAGATAAAGGTGATGTAGGTGATAAAGTTGAGGCAATACAAAATGTTTTGGAAGAATGGGTGGTTTGTTTATCAACTTTTGTGAGTTATCTTGAAAATTGCTTTGTTCTCTTCATGCCTACCTCTGAAACCTTCAAAAAAACTATCCACAAAATGCATATTCAACGACCTCTACGGAATATGTACCTAGTTCGTGAGAGGAGCATTAATCTTTGTTTAAAATATAATCAAGTGAAAGTATAAGATAGTGAACAACTTCAACTCCTCCCTAATCTTAAAATTTTTATATCTATCTAAATATTATCATTTCCATGAAATAAAATTGTTAATGACACTAGATTGAAGTGAAAAATATCCAATTGGTGATACCCCAATTATATGTTGCACCGTCCTAAGAAAATAAGCATCCTTCCAAGTCACCAACGTAGATAAAAATCGACTAAAAACCTAAGGACCCAGAATTGTCAGGCTTCCTTTAAACCAGAGCTTTCCTTAAAACTTCTGAAAGGAAAGACTTGTAAACTACTAGAGTGATGTTCGATAGAGCCTCTAACAATTCTAAGAAACCTGGATTGGAACATAAAGTGTCGAGATAGGATCCTACTATGATGGAGTTTACATCTAAGCCTTGGTTACTGCAAGTTTCCAAATTAAAAACTAGGAACCAAAAATTACCTTTGCACAAAGGAGCCCGAGTCATACTGAGACCAACTATGGAGGAGAGTCCAGGCGCTGCCAAGGTGGTTTGAGAAAAGGAGAGCCCCTTTCGCCAAATTTCACATGAGCTAGAGTGTCGATCTTACAATTGCACTATCCAGAAGGTTAGAGCCTAAAACCAAAGACAAAGCTCTCCATAGAGCTGCCTAGAAGATGAACGGCTGGACGCCAATGTGATATTCTAAGATGGAGCTATAACCAAATTAATGGGCCACAAAGGTGGTGGATCAATCCACAAAACATACTTAGTCATGAATGGGGCAGGAGCCAGACGAGAGATGCATTTATCGCCAATTCTCTTGTCCATCCACACGATTCTCATCATTTTGTCATTAATTTTTCCATTGTAGCTTCCAAAGAAATCAAACATGGTTCTGAGTGGATGTCGATTCTATGATCTTGGTATATGAAAATCATAATGGAAAGCATGTGAGGGGAGGGAACTACATATGTATGGAGACGGATCTCGTGTGTTGCCACGTCAAGGGGAATGCTTGTTTTATCAAATAAGCATAATATTAAACCTTCAAAGTCTCTCTCGAGGAAATATATGGCGTCACATAGAAGGGGATGGGGAATAGAAAGGTAGTAGGGAGAGTAATGGGGCATAGGATAGAGTCAAGGGGACAATTATTTAGAGGGAGGGTCCAAGGGTAGAACTAAAAGCTAAGGAACATGTAGTCTTAGGACCAAAGGCTAAGGAACATATAGTCTTAGAGGATTGGGTAGGAACAACTCGAGTTGTTGGTTTCTAGCTTTGTCTTTTCTATAGAGCAAGTGAGTGGTTGATTTCTAGCTTTGTCAATTCCATAGAGCAAATGAGCAAGCTTTATTTGCTTGCGAGTCTACATCCATGTTGTTGATTATGTATGGAAGTAACCTATGGAATGGAAGGATGTGATCAAATCTTTGATTTTTTGAACCAAACCACCAGAACAAGGGAATTTTTTTTTGGGTTGCCTTCTTTAATGAGATATTGGATTGTAATCAACTAGTCACCAAGAATAATAATATATTTGACATACTAGATTGTAATCAACGAGTCACCAAGAATAATAATATATTTGATGCCTTTGTCTTTAGCAATATGAAGACCTTGTAGGAGACCATACATTTCAGGTTGATTGTTGGTTTTCCTTCCCCAACCCACGCGTATTTGATTAATAACCTTCCCCTCCTGCCATCCCTTACCATTAAACCACAAAATATTCTTTTCATTTTTTTATCAATAATAACAATAATAAAGTTTTAATTTAGTTAAATTTTAAAATTTTAACAATTTGAGATGTATGATGAACTATGTTTTTTGATATTATTATGAATTGATGCCTATTCATATTTACTAGTTATTTAATTTATATAATTATGTTAGTTACCAATATCAATCATCATATCCACTTATTATTTTTATTATTATTTTTATTTTTACTATTATTATTTCCCATCATCATCATTTTTATTATTTAATATTTCATTCTTCATTACAATATCACTCTCGGTCACTCCCATATCACTCTCGGCTCTCCTCTAGTTACAATAATCATAACTAGCAGTTGCACCATATGTTGCAAAGGAAACGTTGTAAAACAGTAACATAGGAAAGAGTATTATAGAGAAAATGATCTCACATGAATCATGTGGGATAGCTACAACTACAGAGAGTGAACAACTCTTTTTGAAGCTTCTTCTTTACTTCTTGTGCATGTACAAGCTCTGCAAGCAAGAAGTTTTCACAGTTGGGCAAAGTCCAATGCTCATGAGAATAGTCTTAAAAGTAATTGGGGTATCTTGACATAGGACCAGATTGTGTGGTGTACTTGTATGAATGTTGTCAATTTGAAACTAAAAAAAACTTAGCCAAAGTAATTGGGGCACCTTGACATAGGACCAGATTGTGTGGCGTATTTGTGTGAATGTTGTCAATTTGAAATTGTGGGTACAAAAAACTTAGCCATGTCAAGAGTTGGTGTGTGTGGCGTATTTATGTAAATGTTGTCAATTTGAAACTTTGTAAGTACAAAAAACTTAATCATGTTAAGAGTTAGTGTGGAGTTGGTGTGGCATAAGCTAAGTACAATTTCTAGGTGATTTTAAAATTTTAAATGTGCTTGGGTTGAACTTTCTTAGCCTAAGACTAATCCAACATGTCACAAACAAATTAGCAAACATAAAAGACATGATTCCAATAAAATACACCATCACATATTAAAAAAATCTAATGGAATTACTTTAAACAACTAGATTTTCAGAGTTTAACACATTTTTCCAAAAAGAAAGGAATGGCAAGGGATGGATGAGATCCATTGTAAATGCCATTTGATGACATCAATTATGGGGAATGGATTGTTAGGCAAAGCTGCATACAAGTATATGGCTGTAGAGTTCAAATGAAAGTATCTTACCCTTGACTAGTACTATCGAGCATATCTGGTCATACATTAGCAGAAGGATTATTCGCTGACTAAAAAGTTACAAAACTCAAGCAGCAGTAACCAAACACACCCTGTTGGAAAGGGATGCCAAAAAGTGTAGTACATGTGCTATGATTGAACATATGTGGTGGCCAAATGGAGAAAGGATGACATGTTTACTGAGAAAATTTCCAAAACGGCAGTGGATAGTGAAGCACACCCTTTGGGAGGACCATGACAAGAACCGCATTGAACATCCTCACATCACGTCAGACCAAACAGTATAACTCCTTGTGGACTCACTGATGGTTGCAGGCAGGTCATGTATATGTTGCATACAGACACCAAAATGTGAGATGACTGCAACATGTCAAGGTAGTTAAATTGAATTAGGTGTTATAAATAACTGGCATAAGGCCAGATTTCCTGTAAATAGTCTGCTTAATTCAATGTTCAATAAAAGAATCTGGATAATTAGCAAAGATAACAATGGAAAAAACACAGTTGTCAAACTCAAAAAAACTCATTTTTCCTGGTAAAGTTATACCAAGTGCATCCATTGCTCTTGATGGCAGTTTTGTTCCTTGATGTAGTTGACAAAAATCAAGATTGCGCATTTGCATCGGGATAAAACAATTCATCCTCCATTTTGAAATTTTAACGAAACTTTATGTTTACAACCAGCACTTCTGTGACATGTTTTGAATCATAAAATACCCAAACCAAATTTCGAACTTGTATTCTCTAATTTTCATTTCTAATTCAAAGGACCAAATTAAAGTCAATTTTGGTTTAAAACTTTCTAGGCTCCTAAATTCTGCAGCATAAATTTATACTTCAGGGTTCTAAAACCTTTACTGCATAGTTGCTTCAAACCCAGAATTTCAGTAAATCCAGTGTCAAATATAGTTGGACAGTATAAGATCATATGTCCGAGAGAGAAAATAGGCATTCGGAAAAATAAATTGACAACAATTATGGTCGGAATGAGAAAACTGAAAAACCACTTCAATAAGATGTGCATAACCTCTAAAAAAATTAAATTTTAACAGGCCACTCAACTAGATACAAATGGTAACTGCTCTCCAGAATGTTTGACGAAAGTTTCATTTCTTGTCAAGATCCTCAAAATAACATACAAGCAATTAGCGAAAAACTTCCCAATGTGCACAAAACTAATGTTGCAATAAAAAAATCAAAATAAACACCACTTACATATTTAAGAGAGAGTGATGTCTGCACAGAGAAATCTGGAAAAGAAGGGTTGCTAAATACAGATGATTCTTGGCTTCCCAAGTGCCCTTTCTTTAAGTGTAACTAACCTATAGGATGCCTGCAAACTATATATCCTATAAATAGTCCTGTAAACACTATATTTACAAATGTTTGAATATTCATTGCAATTAAGTAGCTCATAACTCACATGAATTCTATCCTGACTCCTCAACTAACACAACATTTACAGATATTTGAATATCTGCAAACTATCCTATAAATAGTCTTGACTCCTTAACTAACACTATATTTACAGATGTTTGAATATTCATTGTAATTATGTAGCTCATAACTCACATCAATTTTTTCCTGACTCCTCAACTAACACAACATTTACATATATTTGAATATCCCGAGCAATTATGTAGCTCATAACTAACATGAATTCACAAAAGACAACTGTGTCTATTTATGTTCCTGAGTACAAGATAAAGCATGTTCAGCCACTCAGCTTCGAAAACTAAAATACACTCAGAAATGTTATTCCAAATAAACACTTCAGACTTTAAGACAACCAGATCATAAAATAGTTCCTCATTGTGAATTATATTTTTTCATCCATTCACCATTAACTATCACTTCAAAAAGCATAAGCAACCATATTTAAACTTTAAAGTAAACCAATAACAGTTCTGATATTTTATTCTGTCTTGTCCAGATATCCAGTGCAACTGACCAAGTGGATGCAGTAAGCTTCAATCATTAATGGTTTACCTCTCCATGCCAGTTCATTTCGTTTGGAACAGTTCAAGTAACTACCACATACTCCAACATCTATGCAACCATAATGGAAACCATTTGCACAGATCTAATATCATCCTCCAGAGCCAAATAAGTTATAACCCAATACCATCCTATCATCCTTGACAGTAAAGTTATAATAAATTTTATAATTGTAGAAATTGCTTTCATTTACTATTCAACATTTCAAATCAGCCATCAAGCATTTGATCATAAAAGTTTGATAAATTATTTCTTTCAAGGGACTTTTTAAGTGTTTATTTTGAAGGCAATTTGAAGAATTCCTTTGACCACCAGACTTGGCACCTTCTCACATTTAGGGTTTTGTTGATTGATCCATGGACCACAACACATTTTAGAACATCAGCAACCAATAAATGTTGCATGTCCATTTTAGCCATAGATTATCCAACACAAAATCTAGAAGTCAATAAGCTAATATATGAGGATACATTTTTAACTCGAGACACCCATGAAAAGTGAGAATATTAGTTTTATATGCAATAATTTGCACAATGACAGAAAATGAAAGACGTTAAATTGGAGAATATGCTGTTCATCAGCTCAAAATTGAGCAAGCCATCATAATAACATACAATTCAATATTCAATTTAAAGCTTAGGAGCCACGGGTAACAACATAGCATAAACATCAGATTCATATTGTCTGATAAGAATATACATAGAGAACTTTGCATGGAAGATGTTCAATTCACATTAACGATTTATCTGTCTCTGCCTTGTTAGCTGGAACTGCTAAACAAAGCAGCGTTTCTGAAACATAAACTATATAGCTATTTCCTATCTACTTAATTTTTGGTTCCATTCAAAGTGACTTAAAATGAAGAAAATTGCATATTCCCTATTTTTCTCATGATGTAGCACTTAGCTTACTAATATACTTACCTTCATGAATGTAATCGATTAGGTTCTTGGTGCATGACAATGAATACCATTTCTTGATGGTGTTTCTATTCAACAGATAATAATACATTCTCCATGTGTCATCCTTCTTTGGAAAGAAAAAATAACAGATCCACAAAGCAATGAGTTGGTTCATATTTGGCCATTATTTATTAAGTCTTGTATCTACCTCTTGATCTCCTACTTTTCCAACAACAAATCCTTGCACTGTGACTCATTCAATAGCATAAAAAATTGTTGCAACTCATTGATGTGTTGGACTGCATGGCTTGGAGGCATCCTCTGTAGTTCCCATAACAACTTGAAATAGTGCTACAATAAATTGTCCAACTTCTTTTGTTCTTCTAACTTCTCACGTGTGCTGGATATGTATCCAACAAGGCCTTGGCGTAGTTTTTTTGGTTGACCACTGGAGAGTGGCACTATCCTATGCTCACAAGGCTATTAAAGAAAACTGTATTGAAGATTTTTATTAGCCTCTAGCCTTTAGTGGTTGAATTGACACCAAGGGAGTTGGATATTTTTTGTGTGGTCATTGCATATTTTTGGCCTTTTTTTACTAGTATTTGTTTAGGCATTGATGATAGACTATCTCAATCCCAGTGATATGAATAGTTGAATATCATATCATAGACATCGAATGAAACAAAATTAAACTCCACTTCATCTACATTATATATAGAGATGGGGAACTTAATCCACTTTTACATGCACATTCAACAAGTACTTGTTCATGCTAAGAAAAACCAAGGGGTAGGGTTAAGTATGCATGATTGGACGTAAATTATGCTTCTTTATCACTGATTTTGAGATTATGTCTCATTGGTTTCCAATGTAAAACACTAAATTCACAAGATCCTTCCCGAGTTGGATATTAATGGAGAATAGTTTCCAACTCTTTGTGTAACTAGGATGTACAATTGCCATCAAAGAGATGCAATCCATCACACTGTTAGATATCGATATCTATTTCACTCCTTAATCTACCATGATTGACATTTGATGCTTCTCTATAATGTAGTGTCCAACATCCATCTTTGGAACATCCATTGCACTTATCGATAGTGATAAAAGGGAAAATTAAGAGGTTGAAAAGGTTGTGCTTGGAAACCAGTTCAGAGGGGAAAAACGCTATAGGTCTGAAGATTTCCTATTTTGGGAGATGGAAGAAAGAAAAAAGAGATAATGGAAGTAGTCCTTCTTGACTGCACAGTACTTTAACAAATAACAAAAATAGATAATGGAAGTAGTCCTTCTTGAGTGCACAATACTTCAACAAATACATATATATAGTTAACTTGAAAATTTTAGATTGAACCAATTACATTGATATAGAAAGGGAACAGAAGGAAGACAGATAGACATGGATGAGAACCAAGTTTGCACTGTTGAACTCTTAATCCACTGTGAACTCTTAAAAGGCATTAGATTGAACCAATTACATTGATATAGAAAGGGAACAGAAGGGAGACAGATAGATCTGGATGAGAACCAAGTTTGCACTGTTGAACTCCTAATGCAGTGTGAACTCTTAAAAGGCATGCTCATAATATTCAGTCATTGAGTTGAGCATGTGATCATCTACTTGTAGAAATTTACCCATTATGTATTCTGAAAAGGCTACAGTAAGTTTTTTTGTATACTTCAGCAATAGAGAGAATCAAAGAGAGAGAACCATCCAGTTCTGTTTCTTCTGTAAGTTGTTTCCTCCAGAAGAAGCCAGTATGGGGGTATTCCCCAAGAATCATCACCATAAAGTGAATTAACATAGACAACTTGTCAAGTTCCCTTTCTTCTAAGTATCATCTTTGAACCAAGACGCTGTGCATTATGGTAGCTAACACCTCCACTTAATCCGATTCATAAGTCTTCCCATTCTTCCATAAATCATGAAATTGCTTTTGCAGGTTTGCAAACTTGTTGGAATTCCCACATCATTTAATTTTCAAATGGTTTGGCATACAATGAGGAGTACTTAACTTGATAAACAATCACTCGGAAATATACTAGTAACCTTAAGCTTCAAATACAGTTAAAAACTGCAAATATCAAAGTGCAAGAAGTAAACCCATATATTATAAGTTATAGGCTCGGAATACTAGTACCTTAACCATTAGAACCCTTTTAAAAAAGGAAGTGCTTTCTGATTTTATGTGGAAAACGCTGCCTTAAAATTGCAAATAGAAAGAGAATCAACAATAGTTGGCATTTTTTTTTTAAATAAGAGACAATTTTACAATAGTAGCCTTGCAATAGTCATTGATGCTCGAATCTGAATTCTAATCTCTCAGGTCTTGCACTAGTCAGATACATATGTCTACATACACAAAATTTAGATATTTAAATTCAACCCAAATGAAAAGGAGCATCAATACCTTGCCCCTGTTTGGCATCCACCATAACAACTTCACTATTGCAGCAGAACTCAATTTATGGTCATGCTGGGGCATCCTGATTCAGAGTCTGGATCTGGCTTCGACTCTCATTAGGGCATGGAACACATGTGATTCTCACATCCTGATCATCAGTAAATCTGCAATGTGACATCGTAGTCAATGTCAAGTTCCACACAATCTAATTCTGATACTGGCTTTCGCCAGTGATTGAAAGGCCAGTAGCCCTCACACCATCATCACGAGGAGGGTTGCACGATGGCAGTGGAATTGAAACAGAATCGCATGAACTCTTATTCTGATTCTGGCTCTGGTTCTAGCTAGGGCTTAAAACACCAATACCCCTTGTATCATCAACATCATCATCACCATCAGGTTTGCAAGATGGTATTGGACTTGATATCAAATTGCATGAATACTGATTCTGATCTTGGCTCTGGGTCTGACTAGTGCTCAAAACATCAATACCCCTCACACCAACACAACCGTTGCTGCCATCGTCATTAGGTCTGTGCTGCAGCCACAATGGCAATGATGGAGTTGACATCAAATTGAACTCAAATTCATCAATTGGAGGAGACCTTGGTGATGGTGGTGGATTGGACACCAAATTAGACATCTTAGACATATGATGAAAAGTAGACTCCCATCCTCCTCTTACCCCTCTTACACCTCCTTGCAGTGAAACTCCAATATAAATATCCCTAGGTCCACTAACAATCTCACAATCCCCAACTATGGTCAAGTCCATCACATTCTCTAACCCCAATTTCCCTCCTCCCTTGCCATGCTGCTCAGCCCTAGCCCTACAAAAGGGACACAAGGGATTCTTATACAACCATGAATCCACACACTTTGCATGAAAAGTATGCCTACAAACAGGCAAGATCCTGCATTTCTCACCCCTCTGAAATCCATCCAAGCAAACAACACATCTGAGCAATCAAATTCATCCACCCACAATCCATTCTCAATCCTATCCAGGCAATTCATATTCCTAGCACTATCATCATCTTTTCAAAGTATTCTAGCTAACACAATATACATACCCCGATGTTTATATTCAAAGCAAGGCAGCTTCTGCACCTCCTCCTGAGACATACCCCATACCCCCACCATTCCCACTGACAGAGGAAGAAGAAGAAACCCCTCTCTCTGTAGGCCTCCTGACATTAAGACCTCTCCTGAGTGCTCTGCCCACAATACATAGATGAATTGAAACCAGAATTCCAATTCCAAGCAAAAGCAAAACAACTGATATCACCACAGCCATTACCATGATCTGTGTAATTAGAGTAACTATACGAGCAGACATCAGTCTTCCACACTACTCTAATTTCCACATCAGTCTTCCACACTACTCTACTCTAATCATAGGTCTGGAAATTAAATTAATGGCCCCCAGTCCAATCTCTCAATGGCCCTTGTCACATAGAGGCTAATATGGATTTCTCTATAAATCTCTGGTCCTGGTAAAAGCAAATACGATAAGTAAATGCATTTCAAGGACATTGGGGGTTGCACATATATGAAACCACAACCCAGTGAATAAGATTAAGATCGAAACCACAACACATCGATTAAGGTTCAGATTCATAATTATTTTTCTTTAAAATGACAATTCCATTCCATTCCAATACTTACCACACCGGACCCTCCCCTCCTGACATATTGCGAGGTTAGAGAACAGAGGTGTGAAATGTCTGCAACTATTTTCATGAAACGAATTGGGGATAAACCACTATTCCTCCATTTTTATGAAATGAATTGGGGATAAACCACTATTCCTCCATTCTTTCTCTTGCTCCAAAAATCTAAAAACCAGACGCTGCAACTTTAGAAAAAATAGGCATATGAATTCATCCAGAATTGCACAACTAGTTGTGTGCATTTTTGACAAAATTGAATCAATTTATTATAACAAAAGAAGTCACATGGAAATATAGAGACTATACAGTGGCAGCTCTTTTTATGAAACGATTTGGGGATAAACCACTATTACACAGTGGCAACTCTTTTTATGAAATTAATTGGGGATAAACCACAGTGGCTTGTGAAGTTTGTAGCATTTGCAAGAGGCAATAATCTTATGCTACCATACCCAGACAAGACAGGGGAGGAAATAATACTATGCTGCCATACCTAGGTCCCAGATAAGACACAGGAGCTTCCTTACCCAAACAAGACAGGGGAGGAAATAATCGTATGCTGCCATACCCAAACAAGACAGGGGAGGCAATAATGCTATGCTGCCATAACCAGACAAGACAGGGGCTAGCCTCTGTTTTCTATTACCATAGTTTCTACAACACTGCCTAGTTAACAGCTTGAAAAGGGCATGGAATTACAAAATTCATAATTAAATCTTGTAATTAAAATCTGTATGAAGGTTCAAAAAATGAAACCCAATGTAAAGATATTACATGCACAAAAATTTTCCTGGATATGAAAAGAGATTATATGTCAGAAATTTGCATACCTATGGTGGATATCTCCTCATATATCCTTTCGCTCCTGGGATTGAATCCTTTCAATCTTGCTCCTGCTGATTAAAAATTGAATTGAATTCATGTGATTTTAAAACCAAATTGAAATGTAAGAAATCGACTCATCAACGTCAAATATTAGATCACTTTCAACATAAAACATATGCTCTTAAGTAAATGCAAATTGTTTCTAATGAAGAGAAAAACAACACCAGCAAGGGTAGATCAATTTTGTTCTTGTACAACTGTTGAATGAACATTGCACTCAAGAAGAAGGTGTATATTAAGTAAGTTCAATCATGATCGAACAAGGAAATTCCCAAACACCCCTTTACATTGAGAATCATTCCCCAATAATTCCCAGTTCTTCTATTATGTCTTTTCTATAAAAAGAAAACCAATTTTAAAGCCGAGACGTGTCACTTTAGTGATTCACGGCTACAGCCCTCACAGAAATGTCCTAGGAATCGAACCAACTAGGCTACCTGTGGTAAATTCCGAAGGCAAAACATACCCAGAATGTTGTTACCAATATGAAAATAAAAGTATAGTGACCATACTGAAATTAGCTCTACAATGCTTACATTCTGTTTTTGATCCAGTGGTATCCAAAATCGATTCCTGCTATTACTGTAAAAAAAATTGATTATATCTACAAGTACATATATCATAGGAATTTACATTAAATGATAGGTACATGTCCTCTGAAGCAATTGTGATGAGCTTATGTAAGTTGTGAGTTGCAACATAAAAGAAAAAGAAAAGACGAAGTCAGGGGAAAAAGAATGGTATTTGAGCTCTGAAAATGAGCACTCCCATATTCCATTTTGAAATTCCATTACAGAGAAAGCGATTAAACCTTCTAACTAGAAAACACCATCAGTTGCATTTGGATAGACAAAAGGAAAAAGGAAACTTCAGTTAACAAAGGCAAAGAATATATAAATGAAAATTAAAATACACCATTTCAATAGGATGTAACAAGAAAAATTTATAAACTTCAAACCCGTCACTGTCTTCACACCATGTCTGAATCAGATTAGGAGAACCAGAATCCGCAGCAGCGAGGTTATTAGAAGCAGTAAAAAATATAAAGGGAAAGATCTAACTGTCAACACCGCTACTGTCTTCACACCATGTTTGAATCAGACTAGAAGAACCAGAATCCACAGCAGCGGAGTTATTAGAAGCAGTGGTGGTAGCGGTGGCAGCCCAGGGTCTTGAAACCCATGGTCTAGGCCCCCATCCAGCATGAGGAGGAGGAAAGTAAGATCTACGAACCATGGGCCAAGACAAACCGGGCCAAACAGGGGCAAACCAAGGGCAAGAGCAGCAACAACAGTATTCCATGTTGGGTTTGGAAAATTACACCCATATGACCAAGCACCTCAAAAAAACGCAGCCCGAGCAGCCCTATTCACCAAATTCCTCTTATCCAGACCCAGAAAAAGAATCCATTGTGGACTCCAGTCCAGATGCGAGTTTTACCCGGCAGCCATACTAGATATTGGGGGCAAAAGCAGTTCCAAAACCCTCCAGCCTAGCAAATTGGGGCGAATACCAACCAAAATTGTCCAGACGAGTAAATGCGGAGGCGAATCCACCATTTTATTTTCTATGCGCTTTTCTTTTCTTGGGCTAAATCATAATAATTATTTATTTTTAAAATAATTTTGGGGCTAATTATACAAAACTTTACAAAAGAGGTTTTATATAAAAAATCCGCCCCTCTAAAATCTAAAACTCCTTAAATTTCGCCTTTGAGCTAAAATTCGCCCCTAAAATTTTCCATGGCTCAAGGAGGAAGTATACTTGGAACAACCACAGGGGTTTGAAGCTCAAGATCAAAGGACACACATATGCAAGTTGAAGAAAGCCCTCTATGGGCTGAAGAAAACCCATAGGGCTTGGTATGAGAGGATTGATAGCTATCTTATGAAGCTGGGATTTACAAGGAGCGATGTTGATCCTAACCTATACTTCAAAGTTGAAAAATACATGCCTCTCATTTTGGTCCTTTATGTAGATGATCTCTTTCTGACACGTGCAGACCCTCTCATTTATGAATGCAAGAGGGAATTGGCTTTCGAGTTCGAGATGAAGGACCTAGGTCTGATGCATTACTTCCAAGGTCGGAGGTTTGGCAAAATCTAGGTGAGATTTTCCTTTCTCATGGAAAATACATTGTGAAGTTGCTCAAAAGATGTGGGATGGTGGATTGCAAGTCGGTATCTACTCTAATGGAACTCAACTTCAAGAAACTATGTGGAAGTGTTGTTGGGCTCGAATTGGAAAACCCTTCTGAATATAGACAACTTTTGGGGGCCCTGATGTTCTTGGTAAACTACCGTACGAACATATGCTTCGTTGTGAATATGTTGAGTTAATTTATCGTCGAGCCTCATCACATACATTGGATTACTGCTAAGAATCTCCTGAGATATCTCTGTGGCACAATCAACTATGGACTAAGATACACTGCTGGGAATTTGAGGCTACATGGATATACTGATGCTGACTGGGCTGGCAGTGTGGTAGATCGCAAAAGCACATTTGGATATTGCTTCTCATTGGGGTCTGTTTCAATTTCTTGGATGAGCAGGAAGCAAAACTCGGTTTCTCTAAGCACTGCCGAGGCCGAATACATTGCAGCTAGTATGGCTTGTTGTGAGGTTGTTTGGTTAAGGAAGCTCTTCAGTGAGATCTTTGAGCACGTATTGGATACCACTGTAACCTTCTGCGACAACCAGAGTGGGATTTGCCTCTCTAAGAATCCCGTGTTCCACGACTGCTCCAAGCACATTGATATCAGGTACTACTTTATCTGGGATATGGTACAATGGGGAGAAATAAGGCTCTAACACATCAGGATTGATGAGCAGGTCATAGACATCCTCACAAAGCCCTTAGGGAAGGTCAATTTCTTGGCCTTCTGGGAGAGACTTGGAGTCGTGGAAAGACCCTCCCATTAGGGTCCCGCTTGACTGTGAAAATTCCTAGATTGGAGTCCCTACTGTAGCAATCTGATATTATTTCTTCTACTTGTTAATTCTGAATCAAGATATTTACGGTGTTACACTGTAAACATCGAAATATATACTACTACAGCCTTCAAAACATAAAAAATACCATGGAAACAAGTACTGAGCAAGAAGGAAACAAATACACACATATAACACCGTTATTTTTGGACAATGTCCCTGGAAAAACCCAATGCGGGAAAACTGGTGCAGCAATTGAGGGTTTTAATATTATGCAATATTTTTTGAATACAATATAGGATGCCTTACTGGCCATCCATACAAAGAAAATAACTGATAGAGAGTTAGTGAGAAAATGACCTCACACTAACACTGGAGATTCGACACTGACCCAACCCTGGACTAACAAGCCCCACGCTGCCTCTGCGCAGAGCTGTGTCCCTCTGGCTAGGGACTGCGTCACTCCCTTCGGTTGGTTTTTCTGCCAGTTGGGTGTTGATCTTCTGCCCCTCCGGTTTCACACCCTGACTCTCTGGCACTGGATCTGACTGATCCTCAACAAAATAGCAAATCTCTTCAAAGGCTCAGTGCTGCCTCTGCATGGCTCTGCACTGCCCAGCATAGCCCCTACACTGCCTCTTCTGCATCCTCTTCTTTGCGATGTATTCTTGGTTTAGGAAAAATCTCCAACTAAAACTATCTCTGCCCCTCACTGCGTAGAATCAACTCGATGATCTCTCCGGCTGCTCTGCACTGCTCACTTGAGAAATCGATCTCTGGATTCTCTCCGATGTATTTTTCAAATGCCCATCAAGCCTTCTCATATAAATTTCTCATTGAGAAATCAACTACCTAGATTAAAACATAATCAAGGGCTAAGATTAAATTGACTTGATCTTTGTCTTTTTCTAGAAGATTCACACCCAGTTCTATTAATATACTTTAATTATTTAATTCCTTAAGTTTAGACTTAGGCTTCCATTAAAAATAATTTATTATTTTAATAAAACCCCATCCGGGTGGAATTTCCCAAAATGCTTTCTAGGTATTTTGGGATACATGTGTCTAAGCCTCCCTGCAAAATTTGAAACTTACAACACAACTGATGCTACTAGAAATCAACATTGAGTTAAACATTGAGCTCTGGGAGCTCCTGGGGCTTGGGGTACTTCTTGGAGCTATGAGCAACCATAGGGTGTGTGGTTCACCTTCCCCTATTGGTGCACTGTGTACAAGTTGAGTGGTTCACCTTCCCCTGTGATACCCCATGATGGTTGACATGTGTGTAGGGTGAGTGGTTCAACTTCCTCTACGATTGATGACACATATGCATAGGATGAGTGGTTCATCTTCTCCTATGGCATATGAGCAGGATGAGTGGTTCACCTTCTCCTGTTGATGCCCCACCATATATCCTACCCATGTAGTCTGGGTTTCATGGGTAGTACCTCTCATTTGGCCAATGAGTTGGGGAAAAGTGGATAGAGACCATAACACTACAGATGGACGCATCATTTACTGCTGTACTCTCTTTGTCTAGGATGCATGGTGTTCAACAACTTGATCATTTAGGATCAAATCTGATTGGGGTTCTACCCTTGGATTGACTTTTGTCAGTGGAGACTGGCAAGGTCTTGTGACTCATTCTCGATCAATTCTTCTTCATTATTACATCATTGTTCAACAGAGTTGAGACGACATACAAAGATGGTATATGGCGACCAGATGGTATGATGAACTATGATGACAGATGGATTGATAGGTGGAATTCTCCCTAGATGAGAGGGAGTGTTAAAATTGGCAACTAGGGCCAAATTCCACTATTGGACAACTCATTTGATGGAGATGATTATTGCGTTGAATTCCTCTTTTCGAGAGGACTGAAATTGACCTAAAGATCATCAAATTTGGACAAGCAGAAACGTGTTTTTCAATTTATGCCCACACCTGCAAAATGTCTAGGTCAACCTCATCATCATGTATGCTCATGAAGCCCAATGGATGTGACACTTCACCTTCAACTACTTGTATATATACAAGTGTCCTCTCACCTCATTTGGCATCATCATCACTCACACATCTCTCCTTCTCTCATTGGTTCGTACAACTATTGGGCATTCTCTTTTTGTCACACGTGTGGCAAGTAGGATGAATTTCAAGACAAAATTGCAAGGCCAAAAATTTCAGGAAGTGATTGTAGTTTGACCAGCGTTGACTAATGTTGACTTTGACTTTCCAGGCATATTTAGACTTCAATTTTCTGGGCAGATTTCTATTTGGGAAGGCCGTACATATTGGCACAACAACCGATATTTTTTGGGCTGTTTGAACTGCATTGACTGTAGGGTTGGCCAAGTTTGATCACATATTTAATGATTATTTTGGGTTGACTTTGACCATTAATAGAGGTCGTGTTTGACTGCCTTTGATCGAGCTTCAAAGGAGACATTTTCTTACTGATTTGACCACCATTGACTTTCTGGTTAGGGCTGAATTTGACTGTAGTTTATTGCAAATTTGACAAGGTTGTTTTGACTTTGATTTGACAAGTCAACTTTGGCATTTTGTACTCTCTTTCTCTATTGAACATTTGATATAATAATAAGAAGATTTGATCAAAGGGTTTTCGCCATCTTGAGGTTTTTCCTTGGCATCTGCCAAATCTGGTGTCCTCTTGTCTTGGCTTGTCTTCTGCAGTTTATTTTATGTTCTATCTATAATTACTGTCAATGTGATTTATGGTTAATGTGATTGCTAAACTAAATTGGAAATTGTCATCGGGCTGCTAAAGGAAGATTGAAGTAATTGTGCTAAGCATTGAACATACCATTGTTAACTAACATTTAACAAGAATCCAGCAAAGGAACTTGTTTTCATGCATCTTTTGACTTTAAATCTCCTATGAAAGAAGTCACTAGGATTTTTAAGAGAAGCAAATTAGGCTTCCACCCTCTCTATCCAGGTGCTTCCATCATTGACCTTGCCCTAATTGATTCCATTGCCCAATTAAAATTTCTCTTTTCTATATTTCTTGGTAACTGGGGTTAGGGTTTGGTCTAAATCTACATTTTACAACAATTTTGCATCTATATGTTATTGTTCTATTGGTAGGAATTTCATTTAATAAATTAAGAAGCTAAAATCTAGCATTAGTTGAGTGTTTTACCCCTCAAAATAGGGCTGTCATCTAGATATTTATTGCTGTAACATGCATTTTCGGCCATTAAAAACCTAAATTTGACCTATCCCTCACTTGTCTCTTCTATAGCCTTTAATCCTTTGTTGATCTTATAATTTAGAGGATATTTCTTTGATGTTATATGCTATTGCATTTAAGTCACCTTTCACGATGACATGGAACACAGAGGACACAAAAATATGAGTGTTCGACATGTGACACAATGACCTCGGAAAAAAGACATGGAGGACACATTATATATATATATTCTCCATGTCTTATTTGTGGTTTGTTGATATATATATATCCATGTACTGACTCTGTGAATAACAGATGGATACATATATATCAATGACCCTAGAAAAAAGACATGGAGAATATATATATATATCTATAGCAAATTAGTGAATTATCACACATGGGCTAAATGAAATATAGACCAAGATGCAAGAAACAGAACTTAACGACATATCCTACGATTTGATCCAAAAAATTATTGCTATTTTGTAGATAGGGGTGATTTAAGTAAATAAAAAGGTGAGTGGAGAGGGTCTAACTCACTTACTGGAATAAAACACACTCCCTAGTAGCACAACGTTGTGACTTAAAGGGAGCCAAGGGGGGCCAAGCACCACGTAGAGAGGGGGCCCACGTATGCTCTAGAAGAGACTGCGCAGATGAGGATGAGGACGTGGCAAGAGGAAAGCTATGTTGAGGAGATAGGCCTTAGGGTTTTGGAGGAAGGCCAATGTTATAAAAGAGGGAGGAGCCTCCTCATTTGATTCATTCGTTTTTGATGATATTGAGCTGGTCATTTTGACTTCTTGAGCACGCTGGCTATTGAGCCTATCTGCAGCACTGTTTAGTGCGTTGAGTGTCTCTGGTCGGAGATCTCGCCCTTATCCCCGGGGGACTTCGAGTGCCTACTCAGGCAAGGTATTTTCTTCAGCATTTTGCAGGAGGTTTGGTGTGTGGGTTTGTTGCAAAGCCGAGCATTTGGAGAGACTGCACAGTCACTGAGAGGGAGGACACAGTCCATCTAGGAGGAGCTCCGGATTGGGATTTTTGCAGGGGTTTTGAGCCGGGAATTTGTGCAGAGGATCAGCCTTTGCCTTTGGGAGGATTTTGGTGAAGTTTGAGGTGGTATTTCAGTCATTTCTATTCAGCCTCTGCACAGAGCCTTGGAGGCCAGCGTAATTCCCCAAGGGGGTGTTTTTCGGGGGTCAGCTATTTCTGATATGGTTTCTGGGTTTTGTCCAGATTGGTGAGTAGAGGAGGATTCCAGATTTTCAGCTCATTCCGGCAAGGGGAACAACCCCTAGACATCAGTTCATTTCAATAGTAGCAGCTACACGGCAGTTTTCCAGCAGCTAGGACGCAGTCCAGAGAGCAGCCATTTCCTATGTATTCTGAGAGTATTTCTTCACTTGCCTTGAGCAAGTTTAGGTGCCATCACTCTGATCACCTATTGTACTTCATTATATTTCTCAGTTTAATAAAATGGCTTAGCATTCTCTCTCTATATTATTGGATGATTTGTCGTACATTCTTTCTATGCTATTGTATGTCTACTGCACTGTTATATATATATATATATATATATATATATTTTCGGGCATTCTAGTTCTATACCACTTGGTGTGTTTATCTTATACTCTTAGACAAAGTCTGGAAAGGGCCAGGTAGCCTCCAGATTTCGTCCTCTTTTCAGAGGCAACATATCTGGTAAACAACCTCCCAGTCCATCTCTGGTTGGAGTTTGCCGTGTTTTAGAGATATCCCCGAAACGGGATATTACAGTGGTATCAGAGCATAGTTCTGGCTCAGCCTGTGGAGCTAGTTGTCTATGACATCGGGAAAGAGGCCATATATTTGTTACAGAGGCAGGAAGTACAGAGGTCGTCAGCGTAGGTTGGAAAACACCTACGGAGAGGGAGATTGTGTTCAAGTGGAGGACACAGAGCAGGAGGAGCCTGTGACAGACGCAGAACAGGAGGAGCCTATGTTAGATTCAGAGCAAAGAGAGCCGATGGTAGATGATGCTGAGGCCAAACAGTTTGGGGAGGCACTCCTCAAATCGGTGCAGGATTTAGCATGACAGATTGAGGTGATGGGTCAGAGATTCACCGTTGTAGAGGCTAGACAGCGCGAGATCCCACAAGTATTCCAGGTAGGTGAGGGATCAGGTACATCCCACCATTTGCCGAAGCATGGTGCTGCTCAGCGTGATACTATTCAGCCGATGGCTTCACATGCACCTACACGCTCTACCATGCCCACTTTCTTGGGAGCAGACACAGGGGCAGGGGCCCAGCAGGAGGCAGAGCCCGGACACATGGGCGAGTATTTTGCAGAGTATCAGGCATATGGGCAGGAGTTCAGGGATGCTCTCTCATTCCAAAATTTTGTTCAGCTCCAGCAGGACAGTAGACCCCGCGACCATCATAGAGGGCACCGACATTATCATGATGGAGATAGCCACCACACATCTAGCAGATTCCATTTGCCTACATTTGATGGGTCATCAAACAGTTCGGCAAAGTCTTGGGTGGAAAAGCTGGACATCTATTTCCAGCTTAACCAAATGTCAGAGACAGAGGCCATCAAGGTGGCGACATTACATTTGGATGGTGAGGCCCAGGACTGGTGGTTCCATGGGATGGTCACGCTCGGACACTCTACAGTGACGACGTATGCCGAGTTTACCAGGAGATTGATGGAGCAATTTGACCAAAGAGATCCGGAATAGCACTTTGTTGAGTTGACGAGGCTCAAGCAGACTGGGAGCCCAGAGACATACATTGCAGATTTCTTGAGGGTTTTAGTGATGGTGCCAGATCTATCTGCAGCACGGATGATCTATATGTTTGTGGAGGGGTTAGCAGAGCCACTTCAGGGTCTAGTCAGATCTACTAGACCAGCTACACTTCAGGATGCCAGTAGCAGGACCTGAGACTTACAGGATGCATTGCCCAGGACTCAGACACCTTACCCCTAGAGACAGGGTTTCCAGCCCAAGGGGAAGGATGTGAGGATTCTGCCTCCAAAGGGGAATCCAGGACGGGCACAGACAGATGATGATGCCAGGAGGGAGCTGAAGAAGAAGCGGCTGTGCTTTACTTGTCAGGAGCCATGGGCACCAGGACATAGGTATGCTGCTGGCAAAGCACACTTCATTGAGGTCTTCTCCGATGATAGCGGAAAAGAGGATGAGGAGGATGATGAGGAGATAGGAGACAGTTAGGCGGCCCAGGATCAGTTGCCACCTCCACCTCCAGGGACAGAAGGTGCAGCTTTTGCACCCACAGGAGGGACCCTTGCAGCCTTGCGAGGAGTTCCCAAGTATTTGATGCTGCGCGTACGAGGGACAGTACGTGGCCAGCGAGTGTCAGTTTTGGTTGACAGTGGGGCAACCCACAACTTCATTGATGCACAGATGGTCGAGCGGAGAGGTATACCGACCGAGAGCTTTGACGGATTTTCAGTTTTGGTCCCAGGAGCCCAGATGATGCAGTGTGCCCAATATGTTCCAAAGTTGGCAGTGATGATGGATACCTACACCGTGACCGATCACTTTTTCGTGGTCAACATACCAGATACCAATGTGGTATTGGGTGTTCAGTGGTTGATTACTCTGGGGAAGGTCACCACGGATTGGGAGGCCTTAGAGATGGAGTGGGATGACAAGAAGACCGAGAAGCATGAGAAGATCCGCGGGATGCACACTTACCCACCTCAGACAGTTTCGGCACACCGGATGGAGGCAGATTTCTGGAAGGGAGACATAGAGTGGGCGGTTGAGTTGCGGGCATTAGAGGCAGAGACTACAGGTCGAGTAGTTCATCCTGATATACAGGCCATCCTTGACAGGTATGATGCAGTGTTTGGGGATATTCCACCAGGTCGGCCACCGGACCGAGGATTCGAGCACACCATTGAGCTTGAGCAGGGCATTCAGGCGGTGATTACTACCCCCTATAGGCATCCCAAAGCCTATCGGGATGAGATTGAGCGGGCCATCCAGGAGTTGCTGGCTCTTGGGCACATCAGACCGAGCACGAGTCCGTTTACTTCTTCCGTGGTGTTGGTGAAGAAGAAGGACGACACCTTGAGGATGTGTATTGACTACAGGGCCCTGAACAAGAAGACCCTGAAGAACAGGTATCCTATACCCAGGATCGATGAGTTGATGGATGAGCTGAGAGGAGCCAAGTTCTTCTCGAAGATTGATTTGAGATCGGGGTACCATCAAATTCGCGTGAGGGAACAGGACATTCCCAAGACCGCCTTCAGGTGTCATTATGGGCACTTTGAGTTTTTGGTTATGCCTTTTGGGCTAACCAATGCACCAGCTACTTTTCAGTCTTGCATGAACCATATCTTCCGCAGTCATCTGAGGAAGTTTGTATTGGTCTTCTTCGATGACATACTCATATATAGCAGGACTTGGGAGGAGCATCTCCAACATATAGAGGCAGTACTACGCATCTTGGAAGAGCAACAGTTCTATGCTAAGCTCTCCAAGTGTGAGTTTGGGGTGACAGAGATGCTGTATTTGGGTCACATTATTGGAGTGGATGGAGTGAGAGTCCATGAGGAGAATATTAGAGCCATCAGAGATTGGCCGGAGCCGAGGAACGTGACGAAACTTCGAGGGTTCATTGGGATATGTACCTATTACAGGAAGTTCGTCAGAGGTTTCTCACAGCTTGCTGCACCCCTTACATATTTGATGAAGAAGGGGGCATTCAGTTGGTCAGATATAGCACAGCGAGCCTTTGACAGGCTCAAGGAGGTGATGAGTAGCTGCCCAGTGCTTGCATTGCCAGATTTTACGTAGCCATTTTTCTTGGAGTGTGATGCGTCGGGAGAGGGGATCGACGCAGTATTGATGCAGGGGGGACACCCTATAGCCTTTGAGAGCTGGAAGCTCCTTCCGCATGAGAGGTTGTATTCTATATACAACAAGGAGATGTTGGCCATCATGCATGCCTTGGCCAAATTTCAGCAGTGTTTGGTAGGGAACAGGTTCAGGGTGAGGACTGATCAAAACAACCTCAAGTTCTTTTTGGAGAAGAAGCATCTATAGGAGAGGTAGCAGAAGTGGATCAGTAAGATTCAAGCATATGAATTTGACATTGAGTATGTCAAGGGTAAGAATAACGTGGTAGCAGATGCCCTTTCACGTAGACCAGCCACGTTATCTCTTATGAGCTTGGATACAGATTGGAGGGCTCGACTTTTAGTGGAGTACTCCAAGGACAGATTTGCATGTGAGGTTCTGGATGGACAGGTGGCGGATGACAGGTACAGGGTGGTCAATGAGATCATCTACTACAGGGACAGGATCTTCTTGACTGAGGGATCTCAGCTTAAGAAGAAGATACTCCAGGCATCACATGATTCTCCATTGGCAGGCCATCAGGGGTTTACCAAAACCTACAGGGCCATTAGAGAGAGGTTCTCATGGAAGGGCCTCAAGGAGGACGTACTCTAGCACATCAGGGAGTGCGATGTTTGTTAGAGGAACAAGGGGGAGATGAGCCATCCCGCAGGATTATTGCAGCCTCTTCCCATTCCGGAGGGGAAATGGGAGAGTATCTCGATGGACTTCATCACAGGGTTGCCCATGGTGCAGGGCAAGGATTGTATCTTTGTTGTTGTTGATCGACTGACAAAGTATGCGCATTTTTTCGCCATATCCGCGCACTACACAGCAGCACAGGTGGCCGAGCTGTTCTTCAGAGAGATTTTCAGGCTACATGGTCTTCCTAAGACCATCATCAATGACAGGGACAGCCGTTTCATGGGAAAATTTTGGTAGGAGCTTTTTTGGTTAGCGGGGACGGAGTTGACAATGAGTACCAGTAATCACCCACAGACGGATGGACAAACAGAGATAGTTAACAAGTGGATGGAGGGCTACTTGCGTAACTATGTCAGTGGGCAGCAGCAAGCATGGCTGAAGTGGTTGCATCTGGGGGAGTACTGCTATAACACGACACATCACATGTCCATTGGTATGTCGGCATTTTATGCTTTGTATGGGTATCATTCTTTATCTTTTGTTGATGTGATGTTCGGTGCTAGCAAGGCTCCTAGAGCCAAAATTTGGATCCAAGAGAGTTAGGACATTCTCCGAGCTCTCAAGGATAATATGGCTAAAGCACAAAACCAACAGAAGTTGTATGCTGATAGGAGTCAAGTGGAGAGACAATTCAAGGTAGGGGACTTGGTCTACCTACGATTACAGCCATACCGATAGTCGTCACTGAAGCAGAAGGGAGCTGAAAAGCTCAAGCCCCGCTTTTACGGGCCATACAGGGTGATACGCAGGATTGGACAGGTTGCGTATGAGTTGGAGCTGCACCAAGGCAGCAAGATCCATAACGTTTTTCATGTATCATGCCTGAAGAAGGCACTGGGGCAGCAGGTAACAGTGACAGATGAGCTTCCACCCACGGATGATGAGGGGCATTTGGTGTTGCAGCCAGAGGCTATTATTAATACCAGGGAGAGGCAGCTACGGAGCAGGACAGTCCGGGAATTCTTGGTGAGGTAGAAGAATTTGCCGGATGAGGATGCCACTTGGGAGAGTGAGAAGATTTTGCAGCATCCATCACTTCAGTTGCTTGAGGACAAGCAACATTTTGCTGGGGGAGACTATAATATTCCTAATTAGTAGTGGCTAATTGGAATATTTGATTTTGCTCAATTTTCCCGTCTATAGTTTATTAATAAATAAAAAGGTGAGTAGAGAGGGTCTAACTCACTTAGTGGAATAAAACACACTCCCTAGTAGCACAACGTTGTGACTTAAAGGGAGCCAAGGGGGGCCAAGCACCACGTAGAGAGGGGGCCCACTTATGCTCTAGAAGAGACTGCGCATATGAGGATGAGGACGTGGCAAGAGGGAGGCTACGTTGATGAGATAGGCCTTAGGGTTTTGGAAAAAGGCCAACATTATAAAAGAGGGAGGAGCCTCCTCATTTGATTCATTCGTTGTTGATGATATTGAGCTGGTCGTTTTGACTTCTTGAGCACGCTGGCTGTTGAGCCTGTTTGCAGCACTGTTTAGTGCGTTGAGTATCTCTGGTCGGAGATCTCGCCCTTAGCCCCGGGGGACTTCGAGTGCCTACTCGGGCAAGGTATTTTCTTCAGCATTTTGCGGGAGGTTTGGTGTGTGGGTTTGTTGCGGAGCTGAGTATTTGAAGAGACTGCGCAGTCACTGAGAGGGAGGACGCAGTCCATCTAGGAGGAGCTTCGGATTGGGATTTTTGTAGGGGTTTTGAGCCGAGAATTTGTGCAGAGGATCAGCCTTTGCCTTTGGGAGGATTTTGGTGGATTTTGAGGTGGTATTTTAGTCATTTCTATTCAGCCTCTGCGCAGAGCCTTGGAGGCCAGCGTAATTCCCCAAGGGGGTGTTTTTCGGGGGTCAGCTATTTTTGATATGGTTTCTGGGTTTTGCCGAGATTGGTGAGTAGAGAATGATTCCAGATTTTCAGCTCATTCCGGAAAGGGGAACAACCCCTAGACATTAGTTCATTTCAGTAGTAGCAGCTACACGGCAGTTTTCCAGCAGCTGGGACACAGTCCAGAGAGTAGCCATTTCCTGTGTATTCTGAGAGTATTTCTTCAGTTGCCTTGAGCAAGTTTAGGTGCCATCAATCTGATCACCTATTGTACTTCATTATATTTCTCAGTTTAATAAAATGGCTTAGCATTCTCTCTCTATATTACTGGATGATTTGTCGTACATTCTTTCTATGCAATTGTATGTCTGCTGCACTGTTATATATATATATTTTCGGGCATTCTAGTTCTATACCACTTGGCGTGTTTATCTTATACTCTTAGACAGAGTCTGGAAAGGGCCAGGTAGCCTCCAGATTTCATCCTCCTTTCAGAGGCGGCAAATCTGGGAAATGCCCTCCCAGTCCATCTCTGGTTGGAGTTTGTCGTGTTTTAGAGATATCCTCGAAACAGGATATTACAGTATTGTCCAAGTTTTATGAAACACTTGTGACTTGATCTTCCCATATTTTCTTCATTTTCTCAAATTGAACCTTCTCAGCTCTATGTTTCTTTGCCTCTTGCTTCAAAACTGATATCTCTTTACCTGCTTGTTTTAACTACTCTTTAAGGGTTTCAATTTCAGATTTTTCAATAATTTTCTCTTTACCCTTTCTTTGTTTGATAACCAGTTCTTCTTTTGTAGGTTAAGACAAATCTATGATACTTGGTGGCTGAGCAATTTCATTAATTTTCTCAGCCTCTTTGTTGCTTTCCTTGACCTTCCTTGCATGTTTGGTCATTGGCTTTCTAGGTTGAAAAATGAAACCAACATCATCACCTGCAAACTCTAGTTTTTTAGCCATCTTACCTTTCTTCAGCTTTCTTCCTCCATCTTCAATGTCTTCAGCTTGTATAATGGGTGACTCTTCAATGTCAATTGCATGTAAGATATCCTCCAAGTTTCCTTTAGCCAATGTTTGGCTCCTAGTGACTCTCTTGCTGCCTTGTTTGTTGACTGTCTGCTTCTGTTTTGCAGATGTTGTTTTAGATGTGTCACTCATCTGCGAAGGTTCTACTCCCATGCTCACTAGTTCTGGAGGAGATCATTTATTCCCTTCTTCAACTTCCTCTACCACAGCTAGTGATGAAATGTTTCTAGGTTTGGAGGCTTTCTTAGTAGTGACAGCATCAATTTCATAACCACTCATGAACAAGAAGGAAGTCCAGTCTTTGTCTAACCTCCTCAATTCCTCACCAATAGCTTAATCAAACCATGATGAAAAAGAGAAGTTTCATTGGCTTATGTTTTGATTTGAACTTTATCTGACATTTTCCCTAGATCTCTGTATAAATAAAAAGGTAAGTCAAGTGACCTCTTACCCAAAAAATGTAGAAGAAGCCTGAGATGATAGGAGTAAACCATGTGAAAGCTTCCTTCACAGGTGAAATATGTAGAAATTTCTGAATCTTAATTCTTATGCAGAAATTATTACTGTTAATCCGGTTAAGCTCCTTCTACTTATATAAGTTATCAATTGAATAAATTCAAGTTAACATCGAAGAAAAACACAAAACAGATCTCTACCAATTCAGATCTAGAATAAGCACATGCATACATTGACAAAGTGACACAATATTTCTAGACAAACTGTCCCCGGAAAAACCTAATGTGGGAAAACCGGTCTCTGGCTGCTGGAGGGTTCTATTACTAAGAATATTTCTGAATACACAACTTTGGGTTCCAAATTTGGAAAACCTGACAGAGAAAATTCTAGATCTACAGCTCTTGGCCGATCTAGGGCCAAAAATACTAACTGATCCACACCCTCAAATGGGATTTACAGAACTCAGCCAGATCTAGGCCTAGAAAACCCAGCGCTGCCCCTGAAGGGTTTTGCATCAGCCTCCGAAGCCCCTGAAAGCCTCTGCGTCAGCCTTGGATGGCCTCCAAACCCTCAGCGCTGCTCCTGGAAGGGAATGCATTACCCCAGAATGGGTGACGCAGTCACTGCGCTGCACCTAAGGGTCTCTGCGCAACCCCTGAAGGGTTTCCTGAAAATGACAATGTCCATGCTGCTGCTGCCTTTCTCTGCGCTGTCCTTGAGTTGCTATCTTCTCTGCCTCTTGTGTATTCTAGACCCTGGGATCAGATCATCCCCTTGGTCTAAATTCCCCTCTCTGCATCCGAAACACTTCTGAGTATTCTTAGCAACCCCGCCCTAGAATCTCAGCTTAGCTTCAATGCTCTGCCTCTCTGTGTCTTTACAAATTACCCCAAGCCTTTCCTTTATAATTTTCTCGTTGACAAATCAACGGCCATGATCAAAACTTGAATCAATGGCTACAATTAAAAGAAAGTTTGATCCATGTGACTTAAGACAATTTCATCACATGTTTAATTAAATTCACTTTAGCTATTTTATTTTCCTAAGTTTTAACTTAGGAAATACATTAAAATAATTAATTAATTTAATATCTCCTAAACCAGATGAAATTTCCCAAACCCATTTCTGGGTCTTGTAGATCAGCTGAACTCTAGTCCTTCCTCAAAAAAAATTGGGACCTAGAGCACAAGTGATGCTACCCCAAATACACAAAATCTCAACACTCCCTCTTAGCATCAAGGGTGTGTTCTAGTAACACGTCACACTTATGCATTACACGATTTTGGGCACTAGTTTTGTGCCCTTGAAGCTTGGCCTTCTGCCACTCAACTCTGCACTGCTGCTGCAATTCTGTACTGCTGCCCATGACTCTGCCACTGCCACCGCAACCACTATACTGCAACTCCCTCTCAATATGTTGCATCTCCTCTGCTCATAGCACTGCCACTGCTGATCTACTGCACTACAACTTCAGTTGTTGAGAGAAACAACCGAATCTCCTGCCCAATCTTTGACAAACAAGTTAGATGGGTTGCATCCTCATCACTGAAGCTCCATAGGCTACAGATCTATGCTGGCATCTAAAGAATGATGCACAGCTACAGCTTTGCCTGCATAATCAGACTCCCTCTGCACTACTGAAGTTACATCAGCTCCTTGTGCTGAAATCTATCACATTGCTGCTGCACTGCACTGTCCCTCTGAAGCTTTTTGCGTTGCTGCAGCTCCGCACTGCGTAAGCAGCACTACTCTGCGCTGCTGAAGTCACATCAGCCTCTGCACTGCTACTGCTTCTACGCTGTTGCTGCTACTTCTATGCTCTACGCTGCTCCTCCCAGTCTCCCGATCTACCTCTGCCTCTGCCTTATCTGTGATCTATGCACCCACTACTTCACTTGTCCCGCTACTGTCTTAAGGCTTTCGTAGCTTGCTTGTGATCCAAGAGATGAGCTACTCAAGGCTTCCATGTAGCTCCTCTACATGTCCATGTCACCCCACCTCCGTGGTTCATGAGCACTCATGGCTACATCATCTCGTGACCCATCATCTGCCACCACTGCTTTGGAAGAAGATGCTTCCTTGTCCTTTTTCTTTTCTGGACAATGACTGGAAAAATGTCCCATTTCGCCACACTGGAAGCACTTGATATTTGAAAGATCCTTCTTCTTCTTTGGCTGCTTCTTTGATGCCAGGGCTACATCTTCCTCCTCTTCCTTCTTTACTATGCTCAACCCAGGGTTGTGCTGCTTCTTGGTGAATCTGCGTAGTTCTTCTTGCTGCGGGATTGCCCACAAGTTGTCCCAATCTGGGAGGTCCGCTCTGCCCAAGATACTTTGGACAAAGGTTTCCCACTCATCCGTGACTGCATTGAGAGCAGTCCTGACTATCACTGTATCATGTACGGCTGCACCCGTTGCAGTCAATTGATCACTGATTGACTGCAATCTGAAGAGGAAATGTTCGATGTCTTCTCCCTTGGTCATCATGAATGACCTCATTTGGGCCTCCAATAGCATCTTTCTTTGGAAAGATTTTCCCTCATACAGGGAAGTCAAGGCATTCCACATTTCGTTAGCTGTTCTCTTCTCAGCTATGTGTGGTACAATATGGTCCTTAATACTTTCCATTATCAGCCACTTGGCATGCCCAGCAGCTTCCCTATGCTTCCGTAGGAGATCCGTATCTGTCGGTGTGGCCAGAGTCTGCTTTGCATGGTCTCTTAGATTGTATTCCTCAAGGACAATCAGCATCCTTGCTTTCCACACCGAAAAGTTTGAAAGGCCCTCTAGCCTATCCTGATCACGCAATCCAGAAGGAGCCATCTGCGCAGAATGTGTCGGAGCTCCTCCTCTCTATACTAGAGATCTGGATCTAGGGTCCTTTACGAACTGGGCACCCTCTGCTCCCTCTGACACTTGATTTCCCTCCTTGGAAATCTACCAAATCAACTATGATTCAGCTTCTTCTTTGATCCTCTGATCAAACTGCAAATTTCCTTTGGCAAGAAACTCTCTGAGACGCTGATCTCTTCCCAATCTTTGTCACTTGTGCTAAGGCTAAAAATATGAAAACTTCAAAAATTTAATCCCACCAGCTCTTCTGAATTTCTGCAGCTTTTCTGCAGGCTTTTCTAGATCTAACAAATTCAGATCTGAATCACACTAGCTGGCTTCAGACCTAACCAACATTGTTTCTGAGCTGCCCTTGCGCAGTAATTGAGTGGGCTTCCTAGGACAAAATGCTGGACAGCGTCACCCTTCCCTCTGCGTGAATCTGCTCCTGAAAACTGTGCTGTCCCTTCGGATCTTCTTCTCTGTTGCCTTTCCAGTAGCTTTCTGCAACTAGATCCTTCAAATTCTTCAGCTGGTGACCCTTCTAGATCTGCAATTTCTCTGATACCATGTAAAATTTCTGAATCTTAATTCTTATGCAGAAATTATTACTGTTAATCTGGTTAAGCTCCTCCTACTTATATAAGTTATCAACTGAATAAATTCAAGTTAACATCGAAGCAAAACACATAACATATCTCTACCAATTCAGATCTAGAATAAGCACATGCACACATTGACAAAGTGACATAGTTATTTCTGGACAAACTGTCCCTGGAAAAACCCAATGTGGGAAAACCGGTCTCTGGCTGCTGGAGGGTTCTATTATTAAGAATATTTTTGAATACACAACTCTGGGTTCCAGATTTGGAAAACGCGACAGAGAAAACTCTAGATCTACAGCTCCTGGCTGATCTAGGGCCAAAAATACTAACTGATCCACACCCTCAAACGGGATTTACAGAACTCAGCCAGATCTAGGCCTAGAAACCCCAGCGCTGCCCCTGAAGTGTTTTGCATCAGCCTCTGAAGCCCCTGAAAGCCTCTGCGTCAACCTTGGATGGCCTCCAAACCCACAGCGCTGCTCCTGGAAGGGACTGTGTTACCCCAGAATGGGTGACGCAGTCACTGCGCTGACCCTAAAGGTCTATGCACAACCCCTGAAGGGTTTCTTGAAAATGACGTTGTCCCTGTTGCTGCTACCTTTCTCTGTGTTGTCCTTGAGCTAATCTCTTCTCTACCTCTTGTGTATTCTAGACCCTGGGATCAGATCATCCCCTTGGTCTAAATTCCCCTCTCTGCAATTGAAACACTTCTAAGTATTCTTAGCAACCCCGCCCTACAATCTCAGCTTAGCTTCAGTGCTCTGCCTCTGTGTGTCTTTACAAATGACCCCAAGCCTTTCCTTTATACTTTTCTTGTTAACAAATCAACGGCCATGATCAGATCTTGAATCGATGGCTAAGATTAAAAGAAAGCTGGATCTGTGCGACTTAAGACAATTTCATCACATGTTTAATTAAATTCACTTTAATTATTTTCTTTTCCTAAGTTTTAACTTAGGAAATACATTAAAATAATTAATTAATTTAATATCTCCTAAACCAAATGAAATTTTCCAAATCGATTTCTGGGTCTTGTAGATTAGGTGAACTCTAGTCATTCCTCAAAGTTTGGGACCTAGAGCACAAGTGATGCTAACCCAAATACACAAAATCTCAACAAGATACTTCTGAATGACCATCAACAACTTTGAATAATTGTCCTTCATGAAACTCCTAGGGATAGCATTTGTCAAGTCAATTTCACTATGCTCTGGTTTGATGAACTCTTTGCAATCCTGCATTGTGAATTTGATGCCTTTAAACCACTGTTCCCCTCCTCTAGGGATTCCTGTTGCTAATGAAACGCTGTCTGGTGTCACTGTAAGGTTCAAAATTCCAACCTTTGAAGTTGTTCCTATGAAGCTAGTGGCAAAATCCTTGGAAACCTGTAGATGAAAGCCCTGCAACCTCTGACAGAATTGCGAGCAAAAAGTTCTTCTAAAAACCTCCATGGCAGTTGGGTCTTCATTGAGTAAATTCATGTCCATGGGCTCATATCTGTGGCAATGACCACCTTTGTTTGTTTTCCTTCTTGCAGCGATGGGTGCTTTATATCTTCACAACCTCGCTTGCTTGATGACACCTGCAAAGTTCAAATCTGCCGGCAACCTACTTGGCTCGATGAAGCAGCTCTCCAAGGATCGACTTACATGCAAAGATAAAGCGCAATATGACAAAAGGCTAATTGAGGTAAGGTTTTATGGTTTAACTGACAACTCATGCTTCAATCATGACACATACATGCCCAAAAAGGTAGTGATGACCTCAGACACGGCTATGTACCTTTGAATTAACCATAACAGACTTGAATGACCTCCACCCTAACTCCTCCAATCATAGAATGACACTTCACAGCGAATTTGACAAGACAGGTTAGAAAACATATTTTCATAGAGAAGTTAGTTTAACCTCTGACAGATTCACTATGAAACTATTAGGCAGTTCCGTAGCGAAAACTACTGTTTTGCTGTGTAAAACGCTACGAAAAATTGAAAAACTAACAAATGCGCCCTTTTTTATTTTAAATGCATGGGGAATGAAAACTGACACCATATGAGGACTGATTTGACATGAAATGACATGGATGGAGGTGATAATGAAACTTAAGATAGGCTAAAAAATGTAAAAAACAAAAATTTCCTATACCACATTGAAATGGCTAAGGAGACCTTATCCTTTTGATGAGTGAACTATATGACCATATCTAAAAATGTTTCACAACTTTATGAGTGATAACAGTGGCTCCACTTGGGATGGTGTGCCCCTGTGGTACACCAAAGAACGTGTAGTTCCAGTGCCATCCATATTTTTGGAAATAAAAACTCTGAAATCTGCCAAGCCGCCTTCAAACTCTAATGGCCTTCACCTCGGGCTCAATTTTGATGATCAACTTGTCTTTATTAGCAGAAAAGCATAATAAAATGGAATATATACAATGGAGTGAAAATTTAGTAACATTTAAGAGGAATAGTGCTTTAGAAACCTTCCATTGACAGGCCCTCCAGCACAAGGTTGTCCATCCATTTCCTGCAGTCGATAAGTGTTGTTGCCATGGGATGCAGCTACGATAAATGGTCCTTTTCAGATGTTCTCAAACTTACCATGTTTCCCCTTTTCTTCAATTTTGGCTTCCCACTTCAATACCACATCTTGAATTTGAAAATTATCTTCTTTGACATTCCTGTCAAATGTCTTTTTTATTTTGTTTTATGACTGCTGATGGTTGTTGTATACTTCCTCCCTTTTTTCTGCAGAGCTATTAGTTGGTTTATCCTTCTCTGAATAGCATTAGATTCCTCTTCTATTCCTTGCAGCAACTTCATAACAGGCACTCCTAAGGATGTGGGAAAAATAGCTTCAGCTCCATACACTAACTCATAAGGTGAAGTACCAATTGATCTTTTTGTACATACTCTATCAACCCACAGAGCATACTTCAACTTCAGATGCCATGATCTTTTGTTTTCCTGCAGCACCTTCTCAATAATTCTCACAATGCTTTTGTTAGAAGATTCAGCAAGACCATTACCCTGTGGGTAATAAGCAGCAGAGTGTCCAAGTGTTATGTGATACTGATGACAAAAGCTAATCAAATTTTTGGATTTGAAAGCCTGTGCATTGTCAGTAATAATCTTCATAGGATAGCCAAACCTGGACAATATGTTATTCTCTAAGAACTGGATGATGACTGAATCATTTTCTTGCCTTGTTGGGATTGCTTCAATCCACTTGGTGAAATAATCTTTTGTTGTCAAGATCCAGCGATGCTGCCCTGAAGATGATGGATGAATTTCACCAATAAAATCTAGCCCCCACTGTTGGAATGACGCCTCAACATAAATTGGCATTAAGGGTAAAGGAATTAACTTTTTCTTACCATAAAAAATCTGGCATTCATGGCAGGCAGCTATCTTCTTATAAACATCCTTGAACATGGTGGGCCAGTAGTACCCTACTCTGAGAATTTGGTTTGTTGTGGCCTTCCAATAGTGATGTCCTCCACAATCTCCTTTATGAAACTCTTCAATCACCTTTTCAGCTTCCTCTTCCAGCAAACAATTCAAAAGAATGCCACCAGTATCTTTCTAGTACAGATTTTTATCTATAATGCAATACCTCGGATATTTCAGCTTCACAAACCTTGCTTTAGATTTAGTCTATTCTACAGGAGCTCTATGATGATGTAAGACAAAGACAATGTCTCTGTACCAGTAAGATAAAATGTACTTTTCTTCAATAGGAATCAGCTCTTCATCTTCATCTTCATCTAATAAATTTGAAATTTCTACAATAAGATTCATATCAAGACAATCAAAATTGGACTGTGCCATCAGCTTTGCTAGCCCCTGTCCTTTCACCAATTTTGTAGGTCTGATTTCTATATCATACTCCTGCAAATTAGCTATCCACTTCCCTCGCTTACCATCAGGATCAACTTGAGTCAAAATGTCCATCACCACAGTGTTAGGCACAAATGCTATGACATGAGAATGCAGAATATAGATTCTAAAATCTTTAATGGATTTGATCAAAGCATATGCCTGTTTTTTTTAAATATTGTATTTCAGCTCTGAGTTAGCAAGGGTTATGCTAAAGAATGAAATGGGCTACTCTGTACCTTGCTGTCCTTTCTGCAATAAAACTCCAGCAATGGTGTTTTCAGATGCAAATGTAAAAACCAGAACTTCTTTTGAAAAATCTAGGCTAATAAAAACTAGGGCCTGAATGCATGCTTTCTTAATTTGTTCATATGACTGCTTTGCTTCAACTGTCCATTTAATATCAGCTCCTTTCTTTATCATCTTGGTTATATCTTTGAAAATCTTAGCAAAGTTACGGATAAACCTTCTAACAAAATTCACTCTCCCAAGGAAAGACTGAATTTCCTTATTGTTTCTTGGCAGATCTACTTTTTGAATGGCATTGACTCTGTTTGGATCAATCTTTATCTCATCTTTTGATATAATATATGCCCAAGCAACTTTCCAAAAGTTAAAGCAAAAATACTTTTAGTGGGATTAAGAGAAATACCAAATCTTCTACACTTTAGCAGAACTTTCTCTAGATGCTTCAAATGGTCTTCCTCTCTTCTTGAAAATACAGTTATGTTATCCAGATAGACAACCACCAACTTATCCTTCTCCTCAGCAAAGGCAATGTCCATTTCTCTTTGAAAGGTCGCTCCTGCATTCATCAAACCAAAGGGCATCTTAGCATACATGAATGTCCCCGATGGTGTAGTAAAAGCAGTTTTCTCTTGGTCTTCTGGGTGTACCAATATCTGATTGTATCCTGAAAAACCATCCAACATAGACATCCTTTGGGAACCAACAATATTCTGCATAATTTGATCCATCTTAGGTAGAGGGTAATTGTCTTTCAGAGAATCATTTTTCAAGTTTCTGAAGTCAATGCAGATTCTAATCTCTCCACTCTTTTTCCTGACTGGTACCAAGTTAGCAAACCATTTTGAGAATCTGATAGGAACAATAATTTTTGCATAAAAAAGATTCTTAATTTCCTTCTCAATCAGAGGCATGAGCAATGGATTAATCCTTATAACTTTTGTTTGAAAGGTTTCTCATTTTCTTTAATAGGAATGGTATGATGAATAATAGTAAGATCATATTTCTTCAAATCAGCATAACTCCATGCAAAAACATCAATGAACTTTTTCATCATCTCAATATATTTCTATTTCATCTCTACAGAAAGAAACTTAGAAAGCTTTATCATTTTAGACATTGCTATTGTACCAAGATTACAACTCTCTACCTCTTCATCATAAGCTTGCATCCTAGGAGATTTGAACACATCATTTTGGTCAAAAATCATTTCAAGTGGAATAAGACGCTTACAACTCTCTACCTCTTCATCATAAGCTTGCATCCTAGGAGATTTGAACACATCATTTTGGTCAAAAATCATTTCAAGTGGAATAAGATGCTTGGGTATACAATTATTCTTCAGCTGCAAAACTTCAGAATTACCCTTAGTTTCAGCAAGCATGTTTTGATGATCTAATTGTGTGCTTTCAAACTCCTCTTTCAACTCTATGAAATTTTTTACTTGCTGGTCATCTTCAAACACTTGCCAATGGATGATGTTGTCTGGGATAGCAGGCCTATGACGAACTTCAACCTCATACTTTTCAGTGGATTGTGCAAGGATAACAAACAGACTTGCAGAAACAGCTAGGGAATCAGCTACTGAGTTTTGATCCCTAGTTTTCAAAATAAATGAATATCCTTAAAATTTTTCCAACATCTCCATGATCAAATTTCTGTAAGCTCTCATCTTTACATCCTTGGTTTTATATATTCCTTCAACTTGTTTAATAACCAATTCAAAATCTCCACAAACTGAAATTTTTTGATCACCCAATCTTTTCAAAATTTCCAAACCCAAAAACAGAGATTCATATTCAACCATATTGTTTGTGCAATCAAAGTTCAGTTTGAAAGAATATAACTTACTTTCATCATCAGGAGTAGTGATCCAAATTCTTGCTCCAGCACCTTCTCTTCCAGCGGATCCATCAGAGTGCAAAAGCCACTAGCCCTCTTCTTTTTCTTCAATGATTTCCTAATTTTCAACTTGTTGATTTTCTGTTTCTTGAATTTCTGCTTTCCTTTCATCTTCTACTTTATCAGTTAGCTCATTGAAAAGAATTGTTGATCCTAATTCAGTTTCAATAGCATAAATTGGAAAATTTTAAGGTTTATCCTTGCTGCTTACCATATAAGCTATCCTTGTCTCCCTGTACAGTCTTCTTTGCTCACCAAAAACAGGAATGGTGGCATATGTCAGGTCCATCTGCATGGTGCCTTTGATTTTTGCTGCCCAAGATCTGGATAAGAGCATGCCAAACTTGGGTGGAATGTCTGCTATCACAATGTCCATTACCACTGTCTTGGCAGGCACTTGTGTTAGACCAACAACAACATCCTTTATCAATCTTATGCATTGAACTCTTTTAGAATCAAAAGAAAACAAATCCTTGTATGGCCTATTGATTTCCAAACCCATCCTCTCCATAATTACCTTAGGCATGAGGTTATGAGAAGCCCCTAAATCCAACATGGCATTGTGTAAGGTCATGTCATGGATACTAAGGCTGACATAGAAAGGAGGTACTTCTTCATTCTGCTCATCTTCCAATATTGGTCCCAAGTAGATGGTAGGATGGTCTTCTTGCACATTTAGGGTATCCGCAGCTCTTGGTTGAGAATTCAACATTTTTACAATTTTTCTTCTATACTCATTCACCTTAACAATTTCTCCAAAAGGGACTAGGATCTTGATTTTGGCAATCTCATTCTCCAAACTGAAAACAAAAGTAATATTTTCAATCTCTTTGACAGGAGGAGGAGGTGGTGGACCTTTTCTAGCCTCAACTACTTTAGGAGCATTTTTCTTAGGCTATGTTTTATTTGCAGTTATAGGAACATTTCTGTTTCTGAGATTGTATTGTTTCTGCATCTCAAAGATTGCATGTTGATAACCCTTAAGATAGTCAGATTGTTCCTCACCCTTATTTACATCATGATCAGACTCATCATGCTCTTCTTTGGTCAAAAACATTCCAGACATGTTTTCATCTAGGCAGTGAATGAAGTCTTCTGGAATCTCAGGCTGATCTTCATCTTCATCAACTAAATTTTGCTAAAAAGGAGGCCTTATTTGAGGGTCAGGCTGATTTCTGTTTTCCCTTGGTCTTTGTTGATTCTGAGGCCTTCTAAACTGAGGATTTCTAAATTCTGGCTCATGTTGTGCAGGAGGTGTAGAAGTATTTCCAAGGGCAAGCCTATCCATGAGTTTTTCCATTGTCTTCATCATACAATCAAATTTATCATCTGAGGTGAAAGGCTGCTCTTCTTCTTTTAATTTTGTTTTACCCATCTTAGACTTCTTGGCTGCTATCATATTAACTTCTACCTTCACAGCATCATTCTGCATTTCTATTAGTGAAGGGGATTCTCTTTCTCTAAGCAGGATAGAGAAGTCATAGTCAAATGCCTCAACATAGCGCAATTGAGCAACTCCTGGTGGAGGTTTAAGATGAGCAGGGATAGGATCATAGACTTTATTAAATATCTTGGAGAAATTTTGAACAGTTTCATCTACAACTCTTTTTAGACTATTATATTCAGTGAGGGTCTACAGAGGGTTAGTTCTATTTCCCCACTTTCTCAAGAAACTATCCTCAAAATGATTCCAATTATGTAAGCTTCCTAGGGCCAAGGATTTAAACCATTTCCTAACCTCGCCAGTAAAAATTTGAGCAAATAACCTCATTTTGACATCCTCATGATCAACTTCTTCTCTGTCTATGAAATCATTAAATTGGTCCACATGTTCTTCAGCTGTAATTTCTTCATCACTTCCCCAAGTTTTAATTCTAGTAGAGTATTTACCTGGAAGGGCATTAAGGACAACTGGGAGAACAAGTGGAGCATATCTAGCAGGTGCAGCAGGAGGTGGAGGTGAAACATTTCCAGCCATGATAACAGGGACTGTGGTACTTCTAGGAGCAGTAGTAGTAGAAGATGAGCTACTAGGAGGTAGTGTAATTGTTCTTTGTAGTACAGATACAAATGAGCTCCAATCAGGTAAAGGAAAACCATATTTTCTTATTAGTAAGAATTCAAATGGGTAAAATTCCTTTAACTTTTCAAAATATTCCCTCTCTAATAGTAACTCTGATGTGACTGACTCCTACAATTCTTCTCCTTCTTTTTGTGTTACTAGTGTTGAGGTATCAATACCTTGTCTTTGCAGGTCTATAATAATCTCAGTTAATTCATTTTCTTTTTCAGACCTAAACAAGACTTCTTGGATTTTATCATCAACTTTATTATCTTCTAGTTCTTACAATTTCTGAGGACAAATATCTTAAGTGTGATGTAGTACCTGATTTTGGAGTGCTTCTTTGAATGCCTTTGGAGATTGTGTTTGGATTATCCACAATTGCAGGTGGGGTAGGATCTAGATTGCTCCTTGTGTATCTCCTTCTCGAAGCCACCTTTGAACATGAAATTTATAATGGATTCACCAGGGTAGTTGCAGCCTTGCAAAAATTCTGAGCTCCTGCTACCTTCAAGAGTTCAGCTTCAATGTTTGCACAAGAACTTTGGGAAATATGTCTTCTAACTCCCGGCAGACACACCAAATTTTTATTACCAAATTGATCTTGATTGGTTGCTCATCAATCAAATAAATGTGACTATTTCAAACCACTTCTAACTGAATATTAGACTCTTCAGTTAGATAAGGCTCTCCCAAAGGGGGTTTATGATTTTGAATAAGGATAGTATTAGATGGCTAACTCTATGGAATTGTAACTTGTTTTTGTATGATTGCATGTTGAAAAATGAAGGCTTTCTACCATTGGGCTTATGGAGTCAAAAATTAGTAATCTTAGTGAAAATGGTTCTTCACATGGAAGCTGAGGCAGATAATTTTTTTTAACAAAGATAATTCATACACAACATAGGAAAACATAGTCATTTCATCACTAAAGGAATTCAGAGCATAATATTATGAATTCTGAGTAATTAGAGATGAAATCTACTAAAAGTTATTAAACATAGAGATACAGATCAATAACACATAAAAAACCTCATGATAATCTCAGGTTTGGAAGTATAATGTCACTTTGTATTTACTGATAATGGATAAAACATGCAAGCATAAATTTGGTGTAATATTCTCCAACCCTTTTCTCTTCGATGTTTAGTCTATAAATAGAAATTATTTACAATCTAGATAATCAGTCCAGCTGGATAAACCCTTAAATTCTACTCTGACACCTATCTTAACTGAAACCACTAACTTAAAATAGAAAAATGACAGCTATCCTTTAAAGAAGACAAACTTTTAATAAGACTTTATCTTCTATTTATTACATTAGTTTATCCTATCAGTAAAAAATTTACATAATGGTTATATAATGAATGTAACATGCTTTAAGGACACATCACCATAATCTACCACTACTTTACATATTCAAAGTACCCCTAGATCTGTGGAACACAGTCCTGCTTTTTAGGGATGGATGACCTTCACTTTAAACGTTGTTTTGACTGACGAGCTGGCTGTGTGGCACACCTTTTGAGCCATGAATATCTTCTGGTAGGGTCTATTGACATGCTAGAGGTCTCCAGCTGGCTGATGTGTTGTTTAGATGCTCAAAGTTATTTAAAAACTCCTCGCTACGAAAACAAGGCAGTTTTAGACAGTTTCGTAGCGAGTTTTAGTAGCGTAGGAAAAATAACTTTTCCACCTATCTCTTTGACTCCTTTGTTGTTCCAGTACCTTTATTATGCCATGAAACTTTGAAAACCATCAACCTCCCTCCATGAAATTTTACAAAAATGATTTTTGAGGAAAATATACACCTACACGAATTTTCATAGCATTTTTCCGGTCTCAAGCCTGAGGTACGCTATGAAACTGTGCAAAAAACCAGAAATTGCTCCTTTCAAGATTATCTTCAAAGACTATTATCCAGCTGCAAAATTTAGCTTCTCTATATGTTATGAACCTTGTCAAACACATTCCAACTTAATTTTTACTCCCGTGGTGCTTCGTCTTCATTCACAATTAGTTAGTTGATTAGTTCTTCTATCACTTTCATCTTCAGCCCTTTCTTTTCCAATTCCACCTGAATTAAATCCGGTTGCTCCTGAATATCTTCCACTTGTTCTTTTAATGCCTTGTTTCTGGATTGAAAGTGCAAGTTTATCCTTTTTATGTGTTTTACCTCTCCTCTTAATGGCAGGGTCCATTTCAACAATGTTTCTGCATTTTCCAAGGTTTTTGAGACACTTATGACCCGTTCTTCCCATATTTTCTTAATTTTTTCAAATTTAGCCTTATGAACTTTGTGTTCCTTTGCCTCTTGCTTCAAAATTGATATCTCTTTACCTGCCTCCATCAACTTCTCTTTTAGGGTTTTAATTTCTGATTTTTCAATAATTTTCTCTTTTCCCTTTCTTTGCTTGATAACCAGTTCTTATTTTGCCGGTGAAGACAGATCTATGATGCTTGGTGGTTGGGTAGCTTCATTTATTTTCTCAGTCTCTTTTCTTTCCATGACCTTCCATGCATGTATGGTCATTAATTTCCTAGGTTGAATGATGAAACCATCATCATCACTTGCAAAATCTAGTTTTGTAGCACTCTTACCTTTCTTCAGCTTTCTTCCTCCATCTTCAATGTCTTCATCTTGCACAATGGGTGACTCTTCAATGTCAATTGCATGCAGGATATCCTCCAAGTTTCCTTTAGCCACTGTCTAGCTTCTAGTGACTCTTTTGCTGCCTTGTTTGCTGACTGTTTGCTTCTATTTTGAAGGAGCTATTTTAGGTGTGTCAATGTTTTGCAAAGGTTTTGCTTCCATGTTCACTGGTTCTGGAGGAGATGATCTATTTCCTTCTTCAACTTCCTCTGCTACAACTGGTGATGTAATTTTTCTAGGTTTGGAAGCTTTCTTAGGAGTGACATCATCAATTTCATAATCACTCATGAACAAAAAGGAAGTCCAATATCTGTCTAACATCCTTAATTCCTCTAACACCAATAGATTAATCAAGGCATGATGAAAAAGAGAAGTTTCGTTTCCTTTTGTTTTGATTTGAACCTTATCTGACATTTTTCCTAGACTTCTGTATAAATAAAAAGGCAAGTCAAGTGACCTCTTACCCACAAAATGCAGAAGAAGCCTGAGATGATAGGATTAGACCATGTGAAACCTTCCTTCATAGGTGAAATACTTTTGGATGATCATCAGCAGCTTTGAAAAATTGTACTTCATGAAACTCTTAGGGATAGCATTTGTCAGATCAATTTCACTATGTTCTGGTTTGATGAACTCTTTGCAATCTTGCATTGTGAATTTGATGCCTTTAAACCACTGTTCCCCTCCTCTAGGGATTCTTGTTTCTATTGAGATGCTATATGGTGTCACTATAAGGTTCATAATTACAACCTTTGAAGCTTTTCCTATGAATTTGGAGGAAAAATCCTTTGAAACATGTAGATGAAAGCCCTACAACCTCTGACAGAATTGCAAGCAACCAGTTCTTCTAAAAACCTCCATGGCAGTTGGGTCTTCATTAAGTAAATTCATGTCCATGGTCTCATAGCTATGGCAATTACCACCTTTGTTTGTTTTCCTTATTTCAACCATGGGTGTGTTATAATCTTCACAGCCTCGCTTGCTATTGACACCTGCAAAGTTCAAATTTTCCAGCAACCTGCTTGGCTTGATGAAGCAAATCTCCAAGGATCAACTTACATGTAAATATAAAGAACAATATGAAAAAAGGCTAATTGGGGTAAGGTTTTATGGTTTAACTGACGGCTCATGCTTTAATCATGACATAGATATGCCCAAAATGGTAATGATGACCTCAGACACGGCTATGTACCTTTGAATTAACCATAACAGACTTGAATGACCTCCACCCTAAATCCTCCAATCATAGCATGACGCTTCAACGTGAATTTGATAAGACATGTTAGAAAACAAATTTTCATAGCGTAGTTAGCTTAGCCTCTGATAGATTTGCTACAAAACTATTAGGCAGTTTCGTAGCGAAAATTGTTGTTTTCCTGTATAAAATGCTATGAAATTTTGAAAAACTGGAAAATGTGCCCTTTTTATTTTAAATGCATGGAGAATGAAAAATGACACCATATGAGGACTGATTTGACATGAAATGACATATATGGAGGTGATAATGAAACTTAAGATAGGCTAAAAATGTAAAAAACAAAAATCTCCTATACCACATTGAAGAAAGGCTAAGGAGACCTTATCCTTTTGATGAGTGAACTATATGACCATGTCAAGAAATGTTTCACAATTTTATGAGTGATAACATGTACAAAAAATTAATTATAGGATTTAACGAACCACCTTGGAAGATGGTTTGGGGTTCCAATGACCACCCTGAACATAATGTGTTTCCCATACTAATGATAGTGGATTGTTTAAATCAAACTTTAAAGGAGAGAATTAGGATACTGGACTGCAATTAGGATAGAGAAGGTAGTTAGTGTCTCCATAAGAGGGTGGAGGGTGGTATCCTGTGATGTAATCCAATTGGTATATCGGTACATGGGTTTGTGGTATGGTTTATAATTGGTATATTGGTACACGGGTTTGTGGTATGGTTTATATTTAGGTAAGTTAATAAAATGTAAATAACATAAAAAAATGGGGATATTGAGAAATCTTGAAATTAAAAATAGATTTTATATTTTACAATAATGATGTCGTTTTATTATTGAGTTAGTATTATTTGAATTATAAATGTCTTTTATCATATTTTTAATTGAAATCTATAGTAAATGCTAATATATATATATATATATATATATATATATATATATATATATGGATTTTCCTATATTATTTATATTTAATATTTTTTTAAAATAAATCAAAGTAATTATGTTTTTTAGTGATAATTTTTTAGTCTCACACTAACAATTTGTGGATGGTAATGCTAATGAATATTCCTATGATTTGTGAAGTTTTAGTTTTTATTCAAGTTTTACACGATCATATGGAAACTCAAATTCTAGCAAAATCCCTAGCTAGGATGATCCAATTGTTGGTGGGCATGATAGTTTGTGAAGAGCAGTTTGGGTACCTAGATTAATCAAGTAAAGTCTCAACTATTCTTCTTCAATACACCTCCAACGATCCAAGGTCACATATTTCTCACTTATTGTGGTACAAACATTCCTCTCCCCCAACCATATATCTTGGGGCTCCCCTAGTTGACAACTCACTTAAAGTGAGTCCTTAGTCTAATTTGTTGCTAAATATGAAAATTAAAGCTAGAAAACTAGATGTTTCATGCTCTTAATATTGCAGGTTGATTGGTACCCTTGAAATTAGTCCTCCAAGCACTTATTATCTAGTTATTCTCACATTTGGCAACACCTAAAAGTGTCATTTTCTCTTTTTGTAACCTCTAAAATGCTTTTTTTATGGGGAGGAGCATCTAAATAAAAAAAAAAAGTCTTTAATTACCCAAGACAATATTTTTCTCCCAAAGCTTAGAGGGATTTGGTCTCAGAGATATAAAGACACATAATGCAATAGTAGGATCTAAAACATGGCGGCACTAACTTCAAGGAAGACATGAGTTTTGGAGACATATATGGTATAAAAATTATTGAAATGGTACCCCCTAGCAATTTGTTTATTTGCAGTATTCAAGTCATGGATCCTTAAACCGAAACCTAGTATGATGAAGCAAGAACATCATTCAACATCGTTACTTATAGAAAGTGAGAGATGGGAAATATGCATTATTATAGGATGATTCTTAGCAATAACTACCTGAAATCGGTGAGAAATAACTTCTACAAGAACAACATACCTAAATTATTTCAAAAAATCACTAATTTGTAGTTGAATATTTGCATGAAGAGTCTCCAGAAAATCAATGGATAATTTGGCTTCCAGAAGAGGTTTGGCTTCCTCTATCAGCAAACTTGGATTAACATCTTTTCTAGAAGACCCTCCAATAAATGAACCATCAAGATCTTTGATGACCAATGAACTGAGATGGGGATACCTCTCCAAATGCTCATTTATCGTCAAGAAATTTTATCATTTGGAGGTGGTTCATGCTAACTTACAAAAGGAAGAAATATGGAAGAAAATATGGAAATAAACCTATGGTCAAAAGTATCTTAATTCCTCTAACTTATTTCTCAAAGGAAAATTTTGATTTGGTATAAGTCAATCAAAAGAGGATTTCATGGTCCATTTCTATCATCTATGCCAAGTTGTTGTAGATGATGTTGAATATCTCTTCAATGTATTTCCTTTCTTTGACTTTATTTGGACTAAGGTAGCTCTCCACTTATGACAGTTCGACAAAGGTTGGAACAAATTATAGATCACTCTATCCAATTGAAGGAGTGAAAACCTCATCATTCCCTTTTCTTAATTGAGCCTAATTCCTTCTTTCGATACTTTTCCTTTGGGATTGAGCATAATTTTCACGTATTTTAAAATCAAAGCTTAACTATTAATTCAATCTGGAATAAAATCATGCTTATCACATAAGAGACTATACTCATTCACTCGTGGTAAAAGTAGTATTGGAATACCAATGCCAAAGAATTGACCATCCTTCAACTCTAGCTTCTCTCTCTTAGCATTTCAACCCTCCAAAACCACTTCCTTCCCATTCTCTTTCATCCCCAGAGTTTCGGGCTTCTCCTCCATCAAGATTCTTAAAGCTAAATTTTAATGGTTCCCTTCAGGGAAACCTGATAGTAATAATGTAACTAAGATTTTTTCTCTAATATTTGGCCTCCAAATAGTAATCAAAGAAAAAAATTCAAAGCTATTTGTTGAAGGAGACTATCAAATTGTAATCTTTATGCTCAAAAAATGGTTAAATGGATCAACACCTAATAAAGTCACCCTTAGGTGGAATTTGGAAAGAAATGTAGTTCAAATTGCGGCGTTGAAGCCAGTGATCTTCCATCCACACATAAATTTTCTTGGGTTAAGTCTCAACCTACATTTTTAAAAATTCCATGTCATCATTTGGGTCAAGTGTGCATATGGATTTAGTACACCATTCCTAAATACTCACTGAGTTAGACTGTTTCAATTTTCCAAGTTGGTCAAAATATTATACTCGCTTATCCATTTACATTAACACATTGATCTATTAATGAAGTTTCATAATTGAGTTTTATAAATCTCTTTAGGATATTAATTGTTATTGTGGAGGGTAGTTCATGTATCTAGTGACTATTGTGAATGATTGTTGGTATATACTCCATTTAGATAGTCAAGAAAGGAAATGTTATGTAAATATTTCCTTTAAAAATAAATGGATATAAATACATAGATAGTAATTATAGTTATGTTATTAAAAGAAAGCTAAACAATTACAATTTCAATATTTTATAAATTTATCATTACTAAAATTTAGATAAACAATATTTTTTTGATAAATTTAAATAAAAAAGATCATATTTTTAATCAAAATAGATAATTTAAGCACATGTAATACCTATTACAATTTTATTGTGTAATATTACGAGTATAGATCCATCATAATCATGTATATAGTAAGTGTCGAGAGGGATCAAATTTCTTGAAGTACAAATCTCTTTCCAAGTGAAAAACTTGAAAAAGTGTGTGCATCTTGAGAGATTTGATTCCTCTCAACACTTGTTAGATTGTGATTGAAATATATCTATATTGGTGTTACACACACACACACATATAAAATGGCTGAAATTTAGAATAGTGAGACTACTTTGAACGTTTTAACCATGAGAAATTATGTTTTTTTAATTCCTTTTATAATGTGTGTGTGTGTGTGTGTTTTATAGTTTAACCATATATATGTTTTTGTAGGCTTGGGGGGTTAAAAAATAAATAGAGAGAGAGAGAGAGAGAGAGAGAGAGAGAGAGAGAGAGAGAGAGAGAAATTTCATTTATAAACCACATTGTTTAGATTAGATTTCTTTTTTTATTAATATATTTCTAAATATATGTCAATATTTATTTTTATTGGAAAAGGAATTACATTATATTAACAAAAAATTGATACATAAGATACAAGTAGAGATGCATGGGAGTCATGGCCAAGAGGCTCCACAGAGAGAATCAGATGGGAGACCATATGCTCCAAGATGGGGAAACTAGATAATCTACAAGAAGAAAGAAATTTTGGTCCCAATACATTGTCCAAAAGAGGAAAAACCAAAATGAGTTGAATAGAGCATTTATAGAGGTGGTTGCAACTCCGATTGCTTGAACATTGGATATTGTGAAAAGAATAGAAACAAAAGCATGAAATGAAAAATGGTGGACTTGTTCATGTTGGGTGAGTGTCTCACGAGCTTGTGGAAGTTGGTTTCTCATTGCTTGGACAAACTACATTGATGCTTCTAGTTCCCAAAGGGCCCTCTTTTGGAAGTTCCTCTTCAATATAGTAGTCGAAGGGGTTGGGGCATGAAGGAGTAGTCTTATTACCATCAATTTGAACGTCATTAAATTGAATTGGAGTGTCAAGCGATCCATGAGCCAAAGAATCACAACTATCACCAATGAATATGGCAGAAGGTGATAGAGATCTAGGTTGGCCCATATTTGATTCAGAAGGGCTCGGTGAGGGTGTGGAGGGAAGCTCCAGTGGAAAATTTAGGCTGAGGTCAAAGGAGAGATGGAAAAGAGAAGAATGAATATGGTTGGTGTTGGGTGTGTGTTATATTCTTTCCACTACTAGCTCCACATGTTGTATGTTGCATTGAGCGTAATGGGTTGGTCATAGGGGGGCCGGTAGCACCTCGGGAATTATTTTTTTATGCAGACCCAAAGACAATGGTAGACCTACCCATGGCTTTTTGCATGGTTTTTTCACATGGTTTTGGGCATGATTCTTTTCTGCCCATGGTATTTTGTAGATCTATTCAGGGAAACTATGGTTATGTTCTAACCCATGGTCATTGGATTGGGGTTTATGAATGCTTCGACATGTATATATATGTATTGTAATATTGAAAGGAATATAATGAAAAATCGATCTAGTAGTCTCGGTTTTGGGATCCAAGGGAAATCTATGTGTACATTTTTTTTATGTTCTCGCCATTGTTTATTTTTCTATTTTAAGAATTCATTTGCAGGTAAAACTTGTAGTTGGTGTGGGAATTTTCCTCAGTGATTCTTCGAGAAAATTTGTTTCGTTAATTTTCTTGAGTCAAAAGGTGGCATGCTAGAAGATTTCTAACCACCAAAAGCATGTTTCCAAGCTGATGAATTTTTGTTGCTTCCATAACTATGATATGCTACTTGATGTGCTTATGGATATCACAATCATAGAGCTCCAAGTTTTCATCTAGCATAGGAGTAGTAGGCAGGCATCCCTACCCTCTCCCTCTGCTACCCCATTAGACACGACCTATTTGTCTAACCATGTGTACATAATGGGATGTGGGGGAGATTGCTAAGGCATAGAGAGAACAAATGTTAAGGGATAAAAGAAGGAATGGTTACAAAGCTGAGTGGAGAGATAAATTTCAAGAATGTGAGACGGCATAGAGGAGGACAATAATTAAAGGATTTCAGTTGTATGGAGAAACAAGCCATGAGGTAAGTATTCCATATGGTGAACAACTTTGTGATAAGATATGGGTAAGTGGATTGGCTTAAATGACTAGAGATCACCTGGATCCATGCGGGGAAGGTCCTTAACAACAATGAGATTGTAGTGAGAGGACCAAGCACCAATGAAAAGGGAGGACAAAAGTAATTCCTCACATAGCTCATTATCTTCCACTCCCTTATTAGCTAAGAAATATGACAAAGAGATGGGCTTTTCCTTTGAGTGGGAGAAGATGATGGCCTTTTGTTCGGCTAGGAGAGATGCTAGTTGTTGCATTTTGTGGTTTATTCTCCAACTAACTAAGCATTTAGACACATGCATACCATTATGGAGCCATTGATCTGCTAGTATAATGATTCTTGAGTCCCCTTCAACTATTAAGGGGAAAAAGTGGTGGCATTTTTCTATGCGTAGACCTTTGATTATTGTCTCTATTTCAAATGTGTTTTTGTTTCCTTGGCCAATGTACCCCTACTAGATTCATAGAGTCTCCCATTTGTGATTCTAAATGGCCCCTCCAATGCTAGCATTACCAGGGTTGCCTTTGGAAGCTCCATCAAAGTTAACATTGAACTAATTGATAGGTGGCGACTTCTATGTATTAGGATGAGAGACTTTGGTGTTGCATGTAGAGGATGAATCCTATGGTGGGGATTGGAAGTATTTAGCATCCCATTTGGTGAGGGCTATGGCTTCCTCAAGGCACTTATGGAAGAGCTAGAAAGTACTCTTAGGATGTTTTTGCATGTTATTAAAAATGATTTGATTCCTATCTTTCCAAATTTCCCAGTTTAGGAGGCTCAGATCAATGGACCAAAGCCTATTGAGGATGGGATTGAGGAATGCATTTTTGTCCGAGTGCTTGGTAAATTGATTGATGGTTCCTCCCTCCCACTCAAATCTATGGAAGCCATGCTTGAGTTTTCTCTATAATTTTTTGGCAAACGTGCAAGATTAAAATAAGTGATATATGGTATCTTTCTGAGTTATGCACATGGAACCCAAGGAGGGGCCTTGAAAACCTCTTTTATCAATATTATCCCATGTGAAAGTTATGTGTTTGGTAAGAAGCTAGGTAAAAGCTTTTACTTTAGGCAAGGTGCTCATGCGCCATATCTCTTTCCTAAAAGGGCCAGGAACAAGAGTTATGTCTTTGGTTAGGAGGCAATACACCTCCTTGACTGAGAAAATTCCTAGGTTGTTATAGCCCCAACGAAGGATGTCTAGCTTGCCTTTCTATCATATACTTATTTGACATAGAGCCAATTGTAGAGAAATTTTGTTATGCTTTCAATATTCCTCTTCATATAACATGTTTTGATTCCATGTGCAAACATCATTACTCTTTTTGTTGGTCCAATACTTATGGACTAGGTTGTGGCTTATGCTTTGGGAAGAAGATTAATTGAGCTTGGAATTTACTTCTAGGAATCATTCCAGAATCTAGTTATTTTACCATCATGAATAAATTCCCAAAAGTAGTATGTCTGAACCAAGGATTTATTGAGACAGGAAAGGTTCCAAATGAGGGATCCTTGAGGTTGAATTGAAATATGAATGAGATCCTACTTTGTGCTGTCCCTTGCAGATTTTATGCACCACAAGTGGTCCCATGGTTTTTTCTTGTATTTCATCCATTCTTACCATATGTTAGCACCAAGGACCTTATTGGATTCTTTTGGGTCACACAAGCCTAGCCCCCTTTTTCTTTTGGGAGGAAAAGTGTCTCCCCTTTTACTAGGGGTCATCTATGCTTTAAGTCTGCTTCTCCCTATTTTCTTTGGATATTTATGATGCTTTTGAGAACCCATTTTGGATTTGTTAAGAGTAAAAACAGATAAGTAAGCATGGCCTAAAAATTATATTTTAGGAGGACTAATCGACTTGCAATATTCAAGGATATATAGTTCCCAAAATTGATATTATCAAGGGGTTCTCACCAGGAAGAGTGCTTGATGGAAGAGTCAGTGAGGGGGGTTCTCATATATTTTTAAGGGATGGAAGATTAGGAGAATCCATTGATGCACTTGATATTCCTCTGAGTGATGGGAGGGGTATTGAAGAAGAAAAAATTGGACTTGGACTTATTAATGGAGGTGTGAGAGGATTTTGAAAAGAGGCTCGGGATGGATTTGACTTTGTTGGATTCAAGAATCAATGGGTGGTTCAAGAGGAGATTTTCATCCAAAAATTTTTTGTGCGAAAGGGTGAGACTTTTGATTAATCCTTTTTTATGAGTGCTTTTAATGCCTTTTCCAAGATCTTCCACCATGAGAATAAAGAGAAATGAGGAGAGATGATCCCCCTGTCTAATGCCTCTTAAGGGTTGGAAGGTGCCATAGGTAGATTCATTTAAAATTATAAAGAAGATTATTGTGGGGATTAGGTACATGATCCATTGAATACAATGGGTGTATAATCTAAAATCTAGTAGAATGCTTTTGATGTAATCCCAATTGAGTGTGTCAAAGGCCTTGGAATTATCTAACTTTATGAGCATTCCAGGCTTCTCGAATAGGTTTATGTCATCAAGGATATTTCCACCTTCCCAATAGCTAGATTGGTTAGGGGATATGAGCGAAGGAATAATGGGCTTCAAATGATTAACTATGACTTTAGTGATCATTTTGTAAAAATAATTGCATAGGGCTATGGGATAGTATTTACCTAGATATTTTTCATTGTTCTCCTTATGAACCAGAGTTAGGAAGGTGGCATTGAAGGATGGTAGGATGGTTTTTTTGCTCCTTTATTATTCAACAATTGTATGGATTTATCTGTGGAGGAAGTGCCAACATTGTTTAAAGAAGGTGGTTATGAATCCATATGGTCCTGGAGCCTTTCCTTCTGCCATCTAGTTGAGGGCCTTCGTAATATTTGTTTCTAATAAAATATTGACAAGAGTTTTGTTTCAATAGTCAATGACTAATTTGGGGATGTTTGTTGTGATATGGTCTATGGCTGCTTTGAACTATGGAAAAAGAACTTATAGTATATCTGAAAAATAATATTCCAAGTCCTACTCATTGTCCTCTTGGGTTTCCACTATTTCGTCAACGTCATTATGAACAGAGGTAATATGGTTGATTGTCTTGTGTTGAATTGTTGATATGTGGAAAAATGAGGTGTTTCATTCCCCCTCTTTGAGCCAATTAATCTGTGATTTTATCTTCTAGTATATTTCCTCCTTTTGTTAGCACACCTAGTCCAGTTATTTGGTGAATTTTTCTTCCTTTCCTTAAACTTCCTCAATGCGACCATTTAGAGTGATCTCCTATTTAAGGGTGGAAATTTCATTTTCTAAGGCATATTTTTCATGGAAGATATTGCAAAAAAATCTCCTTCCATATTTTGAGGAGGATATTGATTTAATTGAGATTATGTTGGAAGACATACATTTTTTATCCTTTGAAATTGTTCCTTCCCTTCCACTAAATTTTAATTTTATTGATGAGAGTGGCATTTGAGATACATAATTTTTCAAAATGGAAAGGATGCTTTAGGGGCTTACCAAATGTTTTTCTTGGACAGAGAGATGAGCCTGTGGTCTGATCCTGATGAGGGGAGAATCTCCACGGAGAGCTCATGACCTCCTGTGATGAGTTGTTCTGTGACTAGGAAGCAATCCATATGAGAGGAAATATGTGCCAAACCCCATATTTTTTTATTCCAAGTGAAGAGGCCATTTGTTATCTTCATGTCCATTATTCTTGTTTTATCTATGAAGTTCCTCGAGTCTTTAGATTCTATCTCTAGATGCCTTTTTCCCCCTTTTTTTTCTCTTAGAGAGGTGATGATGTTGAAATCTATGCCTATGATCCATTTGAGGGGTTCTATCCAGTCCTTTAGGGATTGAAGGTGTCAAATCATGTCTTGTTTTTTGGATGTAGCTTGAGATACATATACATTTGATAAAAATCCATATAGATATATATATTTTCCTAACACATGAAAAAATGTTGTGAGGACAGAGGAATTTAGGGGAAATAATTACATACCAATTTGAGAAGGGTCCTAGGAAATTCCTAAGCCACTTGAAGCTCCTTCTGCATCCACCACCCTGCTTCAAGCTCTTTTCCACAATTTTTCCATTACGAATTCAAAGTCTTTTCTGGAGCATTTTGTTTATTGGATTAGTAATATTGTTGGGAGATCCTATTAGATATTCTAGTGAAGAATACATTGTTTGGAGGGGATATTCAAACCTTGTATGTTCTAGGAGATGATATTAATGGTAGAATTATGGTTTAAGAATATTAGATGTAGGATATTTTCTTATATTTCCCCGAATCGAACAAATTTCATCCTATGGTATCTGATCTCTAGAGGGATAATTTTTGTCCTATTTTCTTGAAGTCCTTGTTTCTTTTCTTTCCATGTTTGGTGGTGATGTTTTGAACTCCTAAATTCATTTGGGATTTTTAATTTTGGAGGGTGACATCTAGGAGGTGGATATGTTTGGGTGGGATGGTGCTCATGGCATTCTTGTGGAAGGCATCTTCCAAGGCCATCACATCTAGACTTCCCAGATTAGTAAATTCCTCATCCTCAGCAATGAGGGTGTACTCTTATTTTAGTGGAATGTCTTGTTGGTCTGGAATGAAAACATTAACTGATTATTTTCCCTTTCTATCAATGTTATGCTGCTCTCATTTCTCAGGTGTACTTTCCTTATTTTTTCATGTGGTTGTTTTGAGAGGTCCTCTAGAAAGTCCCTGGGTGCCTCAATGTTGTTGCTAGTCACGTGATGTTTGGAAGTTGCAAAGGTGCTATATTTCTTGGTATGACATCGCTTGTAGGGGATCTTTGTGAATCCCTCCACATTTATTGAGTTGGAGTTCTTTGAATTTGGTTTAGATTTTTTTACTGATAATCCCTGAAGAAGTTCCCATACTAGAGACAATTACAACATCTAAATATGACGTGTTCATAGTGTAGGATTTAGAAACAAACGTTGTCTTCCAACTCCAGGGTGATTTCTTCAGGAATGGATCTAGAGATGTTCATGTATACACATATTTGAGCATAGGAGGTGTAAAATACCTATCTATTTTTCTAAGAGAGATAAACGAATTTTCCAAGCTTGTTACCAATGTATTTTAATGTTTATGGATCCCATTACTCGTATGGAAAAGAGTACATGTGGATCCATACATGGGCCCAAGATACGTATTCTTTATCCGGGTTGAACTTGGTTGTCCACTATCACATGTAGAGGCATGTTGAGATGATGAAGTAGGGGCTTCCCTCCATGAATGCTTTCAGGTCTTCTTAGTGAGTAAAAATCATCATGAAGAATCCCTTGGAGCTAATTTCGATGTCATAGTATGCCTTAGGTTTCCATTGTTGTTCGATCTAGTGTAGGAGGTTTTTTTCAAAGGGTCAGATGCTAATGAACTTGCATATTAGGGTGTGCTCTCGCATGAACTAGATGTTGTCATTAAGCCCTGTTGGGGGCACATGGATTCGTGGGATATCTAATTATTTCACTATGAAAGTTCTTGTATTTATCTTTTCAGGGGTCGCAGACTATTTTGGCTCCAGGCCAACTGATGATTTCACAAGGATTGCATCAAATATTTTAGATTTCTATGGATCAACATTTGCAGACGGCAGGAGGTTCGAAGAGGGTCCAGATTCACAAATGTCAGGTTGGATAGGTTGATGAGGAAGGAAATCGGAGCCATCCCCCCCACCACTCTTAGGGTGACCACTCTGACAGGGATGAGCTATGGGTAAGGCTTAGGGATCTCGAAGAGGGATGAAGGAGCGAATTGCGGTTCGAAGGAGGGAATGGTTGCAAAGTCGATGGATGAGAGCGCGTAATTTTTCCTCTAGGAAGCACATACATGAGTGTGTTGCATTTTGCTCTAAACATATGTCAATATTACTTAGTCCTATGTATTGAAATATTTTATTTATGACCCACATTGAATTTTTTATTATTAATAATATTTTTAAATGCTCCATATCAATTTTATATTAAGAATTAAATGAATTACACATCTATATCTTATTACACTTAGTAGGAAATACTTGATTTTTTTTAATTTAATAACTAATTCTTATTAGGTATTAAAATATTTTATTATGGTGTGCCTTTGTGTATTTTAATATTGAAATAAAGTAATTAAAATGGATATTCAAATAAGTTATAAATCTTGCATTAATATTTTTAAAAAGTATAACAAATAAACATCTTCCTCACATAGTCAAAAGTGAAAATATAATATTTATCTCCTCTTAAAACTAATATAAAACTATGTTACTTCACATATTTCTTCAGAACTCCATTGTAATATCAACAATGGACTGAGAATAGAATCATTTGATGTTTTATAATATTTTTAATTAAAACAAATAAAATATGTATATCCATTTTTTATTTTTTTACTTTTACTTCTATTTTAAAAGAGACAAGTGTCAACCCCGCTTTGAGTATGAGAAAAATCACACATTCCCTCATACTAGGTTTTAGAATGTCTCACTTGACCCAAAAATATGATATTTGATTTTTTTATTTTTTATTTTTTATATTTTTATTTATTTATTTTTATTTTATTTTTATTTTTATTTTTATTTTTATTTTTTATAAACAACTAAAAAATGAATTTTTTTATTTCATGTGGGCTTAATGGTTAAGAATATGTTCTTTCTAATTAAAGATCATAAGTTCAATTATAAAGAGGCTAAAGTATGCACACCTCCATATAATTTAGTGGTGAGATCATGACCATGAAGGTTTCTTGATATGTGGTCCAGAAGGGAATTTTAATGTCCAAAATGAAATGTGTAATTCCTTCAATGCTCAATATAGAGTTAACATGTGTCCCTTTTAAAATAAAAATAAAAAATTAACTAAATAATGAACACAACGTAAACTATAATAAAAAAACAACTACTTCCTAATAAGGAAGTGTGTAATTCATTCAATTCTTACTATGGAATATTTTATTTACATTTAATAGTGAAAATAATTTTTGTTATTAAGATTTTTTTAAAACCACTAACCCAAAATGAGATGTGAGATTCCTTCAACTTGGACTTGACATGTATCCCCTTTAAAATAAAACAAAATATTTATTAAATAAAATACACAATGTTGATTATAATAAAATACATTTACTTCCTAATAAGAAGGAGGTTTGTAATCCATTCAACTATTAATATTTTATTTATAGTTAAGAGTGATTTTTTTTAAATTAAGATTTTTGTTAAATATCAACACAAAATTACACATCTTTTTTTTTGGGAATTTGGTAGAGTAGAGGAACTTGGATGATAGATTTATACCAGAAGATCAAAAGAAGCTATACAAAGAAACATTCGAGCATTACTTGACTACTCAGGCCAGAAAACAAGTAAGTACCCTAGAAACCAATCCCTATAAAGATTCAAAATATCAAATAAAACCGGGAAAGAAAAAAGGAAGAATAACTTTGCATGATTCAATCCAATTAGTGGGAGAAATGTTACTAAATACTGGAAAGATAATACCGTTAACAATAGTGTTCCAACAAACTCCAAAATTTTACCAATGAAAGTAATCTCCTGGAATATAAGAGGCCTGAATAGCCAAGGCAAGCAGAGATATTTAAAAGAAAAGTTAAAAGTCCAAAAAAACACAAGTCATGTTAATTCAAGAAACAAAAGTCTCTACTCAAAAGCTGACCACCATACTACAGTCATTTAAACCACATAATGAAGTCATGGTCATTGATTCCCGAGGAACAACAGGAGGTATTACCATACTATCAAGCACGACTGAGGTAACAACAAACGGTTGGATAGGCTTATCACGCATCCTTACTGGATGTTTCCGATGAGTGGGTACTAAGGAACATTTGATTATTTCGGTAGTTTATGGCCCTCATATCCAAGGAGAACGAGAAGAATTTTTAAACATCATCAGAACTTTGTGAACTCTGCATCAATAGAAATAATGGTTAATAGGTGGAGATTTTAATATGATCTTGAATCTCATAGAAAATAAAGGCGGAATTAGAAGAGAAGAACCATAAATGGAGTTATTTCGAGACCTCCTTACGGACCTTAAATCAGTAGGTATACCAACTATAAATGGAGTATTTACTTGGAATAATCAGAGAGGAGAGGCACACCAAATAGCATCCAGATTAGATAGATTTGTAGCATTAGAGGAGCTTGTTAGCTTAGATGTTTACTATGAATATGCAATTATACCTTCTTTAGGGTCAGATCATTGGCCAATACATTTGGAAATTGATATAAAAGAAGGCCCAAAGAACCAACCATTCCGATTTGAATTATTTTGGTTAAGGGATCCAGCCTTTTTGGAAAAAGAAAAACAATGGTGGGAATCCATGATCATTCAGGGAAGGAAGAGAATGCACTCATTTCATTTGTGGTTGCAAAATTAAAAAAAATTAAAATTAAAAATTGGAATAAAATAGAATTTGGAAACATCCATTCAAATATGCATCGATTGCAAGAAGATATGAAACAAAATCAACAACATATGATTTTACATGGACGCACAGAAGCACTAGCCTTTTAATAGTGGAATTTTAAGTTCACTAGAGGGAGTTAGAGAAAACATAAAGGAAATATTATGGAACAAAAATCACGGTGGAGTGGCTTAACATAAACAACACAAAATTCTGCATAAATGTTTGATATAAAGAAGGCAAACATAATAGGATTTTCTTATCAAGGCAGATGTGCTGCACCTAGGCCTATCAACACACACGTAAATGGAAGCACTAATAGTAAACCATTTTCAAGGAAATTCTTACCGAATCCGATCCTCGATAGAGAAGCGCCTATACTTAGAATAACTTGTCATATTCCCTCCAAGGTCAACAAAGAAGAAATTAGCGTTAATGAGAGAAATTACCTTAGAAGAGGTGGAAGAGGTGGTTGCACCTTCCCAAAGCAAGGCCTCGGGTTTTGCTAGATTTACGACAGAATTTTATCAAGCAACTTGGACTTTTATGGGAAAGGAGATTTGGGAGATGGGTGAATAATCTAGGTGAACAAGGAATGTGTATCCAGCGTTAAATTCAATGCTTATCTCACTCATTCCTAAGCAAGCTAATAAAGATATTGCTGCGGGGTTCAGACTTATAGCATTATGCAACGTTATTTACAAGATCCTTTCAATGATCATGGTTAACGGGCTAAAACCAATTCTCCTCAACATTATCTCACCTGAGCAAACAGGATTTGTGAAGGGAAGACAAATATTGGATGGGATAGTTACTGTACAGGAAGCAATGCATTCTCTCATAACTCAAAAAATTAAAGCTATGTTGGTTAAATTGGATCTTTCAAAAGCCTATGATCATCTAAACTAGTCTTACTTGAAGTTCGTTCTCTCTGCTTTTGGATTTGATTCAAGATGGATACAATGGTTGATGTCATGTATTTCTTCCCTAACTTATTTTTCTTCTTTTTAATGGAGCCCCATCACGCATTTAATGTAATCGCAGGACTCATTGTGAGATCCTATTTCACCATTCCTTTTCATCATGGCAAGCATAGGTCTTGGTCAAAGCATCAATCTCAACAGTAGCAGACATCTTGGCCTGAACCTATGGGGATCAGATCTTACTTCTCATGCACACAACAGATGATATTATACTTATTTGTCAATTTTCATGAAGTAAAAGCTATTTTGGAAACTCTTCAAAATTATCAAGTGATTTTTAACTTTTGATAAATAATGATAAATAAATGTCTATTTATTTAATGCCAACCAATAATGATACTAAATTAAATACACAGATATTTGGGTTTTAAAACTTAGTTGAGTTTTCCCAATGAAGTACTTATGTTGCCTGTCTGCCCTCCCTGGGTAGTAGGATGGATATTCAACAGTCCCCCGAACGTTTAATTAAGCCCAAATGATGAATGCACCTAGTCAGGTAGTCCTGCTTCGATCTATTCTTCAAGCCATCCCCATATATCAGATGTCAGGAAGAGCGGCGCCGAAAATAATCTGCAATAATATGGTGAAAATTTAAAAAAAAATTCTCTGGCAAGGAGCACAAGACACTAGAAAATGGGCTCTCCTATCATGGGAAAAACTCATTAAAACAAAAAAGACGGGCAGTTTGGGCCTTTGAGTTCCCTATGTGTTGAATCAGGTAATGGGCGCTAAGTTATGGTGGCGATGTTTCCAAGGTAGAATCGATATTTGGAAACTCATTTGGGAAAGGAAATATGATATGCCCACAATAGGTATGGGGAAACTGAAAGTAGATGTTACTCCAAAAGGCTTGAATATCTGGAACCTAGTGGCGACCAACACAGATTTAATAAGATAGCATAGCTTCTTGGAAATATGAGGAGGGAGAAAATCACTCTTTTCGGAGGACTCATGGAAAGAGAGGGAGAAACTATTCAGCCATTTGGATCTGGGAGAATTATTTATCTTCATAAATTTACCTAACCAAAGATCAGTGGTCAATTAATTTTTTTGTGAGGAGGATAGACAATGGTGGAAATGGAAGGGGAAAGGGCAATGGAGGAATTCCCCAGAAACAACGCAATGGAACAACTTCGAGAAGGAAATGAAAACCAGGAAATTTGTTTCAAAAAATGGGGAATATATTCTGAGATGGGGCTGTCGAAACAAAGGCATGTTCACCATAGAAGAAGGCTACTTTCTCAAATCAAATAGTCATCAGAATATAGCACTCCCAATATGGAAAAAAATATGGGGAGAAATTTTTTGGCCGAAAGTAGAATAATTCCTTTTGCTGCTAAGCCACCGGAAGATCCCTACTTGGGATCAATTGTAGCACAGATGAATATAGGGCCCCTCACTTTGCAAAATGTGTAAAAAGGAGGTGGAAAGCATAGAAAATTTACAACACTCATTCTTAGGTAAAGATTATATGGCAGAACAATGTTGTGATCTTCCAACAAATGGAAAGGGATATTACAAGCATAAGTGAGACAATCAGAAAATGGTGAAAAGGGGGATATAAAATTGAAGTCCTGAATCGAGAATGGAGGATGTCGATGGGATTTCTTCTTTGGGGAATATGGAAAGAAAGAAACCATAAAATTTGTAGAGATGAAGAGAGGGAAGTAACCCAGGTATGAAAGTCGATATTGGAAAATATCCAGGAAAAAATCTTAGCATAACAATGGTCTGATGAAATCATCTTTCCTGGGTGGAAATCCTAGTATTTCCTTTGTAAACACATTATTGAATTTCTTTAAGACTGGGTGAGCTTATATTCCAACCTTATCACTCTTTAGCTCACTTTTCACATAGACCACATGCAGGTGGCATCCTTTTTAGATGTACCTCTTTACCAGTAGTTTCGACATCCGTCGGATAGAAACATGCTTCCTTATTTCCTGAAGCACCATTTTTTCACCTTCATTGCTAAGGCATTCCAATGACATGTCGTAGAAGTAAAATTTAGTTTATGGGATATTAGCCAATCCATGATAATTAAGACATCGTACAATCCCAAAGGAAAAATATTGAGTGTGACTAAAGTTTTCATGCCACTTATCATCATGGGGGGATCTTGAAGAGGGATGAAGGAGCGAATCGTGGTTCGAAGGAGGGAATGGTTGCAAAGTCGATGGATGAGAGCGCGTAATTTTTCCTCTAGGAAGCACATACATGAGTGTGTTGCATTTTTCTCTAAACATATGTCAATATTACTTAGTCCTATGTATTGAAATATTTTATTTATGACCCACATTAAATTTTTTATTATTAATAATATTTTTAAATGCTCCATATCAATTTTATATTAAGAATTAAATGAATTACAAATCTATATCTTATTACACTTAGTAGGAAATACTTGAGTTTTTTTAATTTAATAACTAATTCTTATTAGGTATTAAAATATTTTATTATGGTGTGCCTTTGTGTATTTTGATATTGAAATAAAGTAATTAACATGGATATTCAAATAAGTTATAAATCTTGCATTAATATTTTTAAAAAGTATAACAAATAAACATCTTCCTCACATAGTCAAAAGTGAAAATATAATATTTATCTCCTCTTAAAACTAATATAAAACTATGTTACTTCACATATTTCTTCGGGACTCCATTGAAATATCAACAATGGACTGAGAATAGAATCATTTGATGTTTTATAATATTTTTAATTAAAACAAATAAAATATGTATATCCATTTTTTTTTTTTTTACTTTTACTTCTATTTTAAAAGAGACAAGTGTCAACCCCACTTTGAGTATGAGAAAAATCACACATTCCCTCATACTAGGTTTTAGAATGTCTCACTTGACCCAAAAATATGATATTTGATTATTTATTTATTTTTATTTTTTATTTTTTTAATTTAATTTAATTTAATTTATTTTATTTTATTTTTATTATATTTTTTATAAACAACTAAAAAATGATTTTTTTTATTTCATGTGGGCTTAATGGTTAAGAATATGTTCTTTCTAATTAAAGATCATAAGTTCAATTATAAAGAGGGTAAAGTATGCACACCTCCATATAATTTAGTGGTGAGATCATGACCATGTAGGTTTCTTGATATGTGGTCTAGAAGGGAATTTTAATGTCCAAAATGAAATGTGTAATTCCTTCAATGCTCAATATAGAGTTAACACGTGTCCCTTTTAAAATAAAAATAAAACATTAACTAAATAATGAACACAATGTAAACTATAATAAAAAAACAACTACTTCCTAATAAGGAACTGTGTAATTCATTCAATTCTTACTATGAAATATTTTATTTACATTTAATAGTGAAAATAATTTTTGTTATTCAGATTTTTTTTAAACCACCAACCCAAAATGAGATGTGTGATTCCTTCAACTTGGACTTGACACGTATCCCCTTTAAAATAAAACAAAATATTTATTAAATAAAATACACAATGTTGATTATAATAAAAGACATTTACTTCCTAATAAGAAGGAGGTTTGTAATCGATTCAACTATTAATATTTTATTTATAGTTAAGAGTGATTTTTTTTAAAATTAATATTTTTGTTAAATGTCAACACAAAATTACACAACTTTTTTTTTGTGAATTTGGTAGAGTAGAGGAACTTGGACGATAGATTTATCCCAGAAGATCAAAAGAAGCTATACAAAGAAAAATTTGAGCATTACCTGACTACTCAGGCCAGAAAACAAGTAAGTACCCTAGAAACCAATCCCTCTAAAGATTCAAATTATCAAATAAAATCGGGGAAGAAAAAAGGAAGAAGAACTTTGCATGATTCAATCCAATTAGTGGGAGAAATGTTAGTAAATACTGGAAAGATAATACCATTAACAATAGTGTTCCAACAAACTCCAAAATTTTACCAATGAAAGTAATCTCCTGGAATATAAGAGGCCTAAATAGCCAAGGCAAGCAGAGATATTTAAAATAAAAGTTAAAAGTCCAAAAAAACACAAGTCATGTTAATTCAAGAAACAAAAGTCTCTACTCAAAAGCTGACCACCATACTATAGTCATTTAAACCACATAATAAAGTCATGGTCATTGATTCCCGAGGAACAGCAGGAGGTATTACCATACTATCAAGCATGGCTGAGGTAACAACATACGGTTGGATAGGCTTATCACGCAGCCTTACTGGACGTTTCCGATGAGTGGGTACTAAGGAACATTTGATTATTTCGGTAGTTTATGGCCCTCATATCCAAGGAGAACGAGAAGAATTTTTAAACATCATCAGAACTTTGTGAACTTTGCATCAATAGAAATAATGGTTAATAGGTGAAGATTTTAATATGATCTTGAATCTCATAGAAAATAAAGGCGGAATTAGAAGAGAAGAACCAGAAATGGAGTTATTTCGAGACCTCCTTACGGACCTTAAATCAGTAGGTATACCAACTATAAATGGAGTATTTACTTGGAATAATCAGAGAGGAGAGGCACACCAAATAGCATCCAGATTAGATAGATTTGTAGCGTTAGAGGAGCTTGTTAGCTTAGATGTTTACTATGAATATGCAATTATACCTTCTTTAGGGTCAGATCATTGGCCAATACGTTTGGAAATTGATATAAAAGAAGGCCCAAATAACCAACCATTCCGATTTGAATTATTTTGGTTAGGGGATCCAGCCTTTTTGGAAAAAGAAAAACAATGGTGGGAATCCATGATCATTCAGGGAAGGAAGGGAATGCACTCATTTCATTTGTGGTTGCAAAATTAAAAAAAAAATAAAATTAAAAATTGGAATAAAATAGAATTTGGAAACATCCATTCAAATATGCATCGATTGCAAGAAGATATGAAACAAAATCAACAACATATGATTTTACATGGACGCACAGAAGCACTAGCCTTAGAAGAAGGGAATCTTTTAAGTCAACTAGAGGAGCGGAGAAAGAAAGAAGAAATATTATGGAAACAAAAATAATGGGTGGAGTGGCTTAAAGAAGGGGAAACAAATACAAAATTTTTCCATAAATATTTGATATAAAGAAGGCAACATAATAGGATTTTCTCATTGAAGGATGCAAATGGTAATCGAGTCTATCAACACACAAGAAATGGAAGCACTACTAGTAAACCATTTCAAGGACATGCTTACTGAATCAGATCCTAATAGAGAAGCAACTATACATAGAATAACTTGTCATATTCCCTCCAAGGTCAACAGAGATCAGAACTTAGCGTTAATGAGAGAAATTACCTTAGAAGAGGTGGAAGAGGTGGTTAAAAATCTTCCAAAAAAGCAAGGCCCCGGGGCTCGATGGATTTACAACAGAATTTTATCAGGAAACTTGGCCTTTTATGGGAAAGGAGATTTGGGAGTTGGTTGAGGAATCCAGGCGAACAAGGAATGTGTACCCAACACTAAATTCAACGCTCATCTCAGTCATCCCCAAGCAAGATAATATAGATACTCCTGTGGGGTTCAGACCTATAGCATTATGTAATGTAATTTACAAGATTCTTTCAATGATCATGGTAAACTGACTTAAACCAATTCTCCTCAACATTATATCCCCTGAGCAAACAGGATTTGTGAAGGGAAGACAAATTCTAGATGGGATAGTTACAGTACAGGAAGCAGTTCATTCTCTCAGAATTCAAAAAATTAAAGGTATGTTGATCAAATTGGACCTCTCAAAAGCCTATGATCGTCTAAACTGGTCTTATTTGAAGGAAATTCTCTCTACTTTTGGATTTGATTCAAGATGGATACAATGGTTGATGTCATGTATTTCTTCCCCTAACTTCTCTATTTTTCTTAATGGAGCCCCATCCCAGCCTTTTAATGCAATCAAAGGACTGCATCAAGGAGATCCTATTTCACCATTCCTTTTCATCATAGAAACAGAAGGTCTTGGTCATCTCATCAAATCTCAAATAGTAGCAGGACATATTAAAGGCCTGAACCTATGGGGATCGGATCTTACTCTCTCACAATAACAGTTTGTAGATGACATTATACTATTTTGTCATAATTTTCTAAGGGAAGTAAAATCCATTTTGGAAACTCTCAAAATTATCATGGACGCCTAAGGAAATTTGATAAGTAATGATAAATAAAATGTCTATTTATTTAATGCCAATAATGATACTCAACGATTTCTAGCTAGATATTTGGGCTTTAAAATTGGAACTTTCCCAATGAAGTACTTATGCTTCCTGCTCAACCTGTCCTCCCTCAGGGTAGTAGGATGGAAGGATATTCTTAACAACCTCCAGAAACGCTTTCAGAATTGGGCTCTCCAAATTTTGAATGCACCTAGTCAAGTAGTCCTGCTTCGATCTGTTCTTCAAGCCATCCCCATATATCAGCTGTTAGGAAGAGCGACGCTGAAAATATTCTGCAATAATATGGTGAAAATTTAAAAAAAAATTCTCTGGAAAGGAGCACAAGACACTAGAAAATGGGCTCTCCTATCATGGGAAAAACTCATTAAAACAAAAAAGACGGGCGGTTTGGGCCTTTGAGATACCTATGTGTTGAATCAGGTAATGGGTGATAAGTTATGGTGGTGATGGCTCCAAGGTAGAATCGATATTTGGAAACTCATTTGGGAAAGGAAATATGATATGCCCACAATAGGTAAGGGAAAACTGAAAGTAGATGTTACTCCAAAAGGCTTGAATATCTGGAACCTAGTGGCGACCAACACAGATTTAATAAGATAGCATATCTTCTTGGAAATATGAGGAGGGAGAACATCACTCTTTTCGTAGGACTCATGGAAACAGAGGGAGAAACTATTCAGCCATTTGGATCTGGGAGAAATATTTCTCTTCATAAATTTACCTAACCAAAGATCAGTGGTCAATTAATTTTTTTGTGAGGAGGATAGACAATGGTGGAAATGGAAGGGGAAAGGGCAATGGAGGAATGCCCTAGAAACAACGCAATGGAACAACTTCGAGAAGGAAATGAAAACCAGGAAATTGGTTTCAAAAAATGGGGAATATATTCTGAGATGGGGTTGTTGAAACAAAGGCATGTTCACCATAGAAGAAGGCTACTTTCTCAAATAAGATAGTCATCAGAATATAGCACTCCCAATATGGAAAAAAATATGGGGAGAAAAATTTTGGCCGAAAGTAGAATACTTCCTTTTGCTGCTAAGCCACCGGAAGATCCTGACTTGGGATCAATTGCAGCACAGATGAATATAGGGCCCCTCACTTTGAAAAATGTGTAAAAAGGAGGTGGAAAGCATAGAAAATTTATTCAACACTCGTTCTTAGGTAAAGATTCTATGGAAGAACAATGTTGTGATCTTTCAAAAAATGGAAAGGGATATTACAAGCATAAATGAGACAATCAGAAAATGGTGAAAAGGGGGATATAAAATTGAAGTCCTAAATCGAGAATGGGGGATGTCGATGGGATTTCTTCTTTGGGGAATATGGAAAGAAAGAAACCATAAAATTTGTAGAGATGAAGAGAGGGAAGTAACCTAGGTATGAAAGTCGATATTGGAAAATATCCAGGAAAAAATCTTAGCATAACAATGGTCTGATGAAATCATCTTTCCTGGGTGGAAATCCTAGTATTTCCTTTGTAAACACATTTTTGAATTTCTTTAAGAATGGGTGAGCTTATATTCCAACCTTATCACTCTTTAGCTCTCTTTTCACATAGACCACATGCAGGGTGCATCCTTTTTAGATGTACCTCTTTACCAATAGTTCCGACATCCATCGGATAGAAACATGCTTCCTTATTCCCTGAAGCACCATTTTTTCACCTTCATTGCTAAGGCATTCCAATGACATGTCATAGAAGTGAAATTTAGTTTATGGGATATTAGCCAATCCATGCTAATTAAGACATTGTGCAATCCCAAAGGAAAAATATTGAGTGTGACTAAAGTTTTCATGCCACTTATCATCATGGGACATGGTTTCAGCATGTCCATCACCATTTTTTGGTTCCAGTGGTCAAGTTAACCTTACATGTTTTGACATGAGTTTTATTTTACATAAAAAATTTCTCTATAATATTCGGGTTGATATAGATGAGATTAGAACCTAGTTCAATTAGAATTTAATTTGGTTGGTTAAAATCCATACCTTCCATCTCGATTACTGAAGTTTTATGGTCGGTCTGCTTGTTATCTAATGTAGCATAAATTCATGGAATGTTCTCAGCCACATCATTCACCGTTGATGCCTCTTGTAAATTGTACATCTTCATGCCATTACATGGTTTATGATGAAATTCTCTCTGCATGCCCAACACTGTAATGACACTCTTCTGAACTCTATGACTTCTTCTCTCACTTTCTATGTGGGATAGCCTCTACTTGAACTAGTGATCTTGTGTTAAAACTCCCTCTTGGAGAGAGGGGTGAACTTCACACTTCTCCTTCCTTGCTTGTATCCTAATGGTATCATCCCTTTCCCCTTGAATCAGGTCTTATCTTTGATTTTCCAATTAGTTCAGAACTCAAATTTATGCTTGGAATTCTCACACGAATATTTTTCCTTTCGTATTGTGTCCCCCAAGGTTCTTGGCTCATCAAACTCAATTTTTTCTTGGTAATCTTATGGTAGTCCAATAAGGTGCCTTTGAATCTTCACCTTCTTATATCTAATGTATGGTACTAACCTCAAAAATTCCAAGAATTTTTTAGTGTACTCATCAACAGTAAGTTTCCCTAGCTTAAGCTCATGAAATTATTTAACTTTGTTGTCATAGTATCTTCCAAATGAGTATTTATCATGAAAGTATTTCTCAAAATTTCTCCACAAAAACTCCTTCTGTATAATTCCCTTGACATTTCTCAATTCTTCCCACCATATGTTAGCTTTACCCTTCAAGCTCATGTTGCTTATGTATTTGTATATCTGACAAAATTTTCAAGATAACTACATTCACCTTTGCTTGTCTCTCTTATGCTCAAACAATCTTCTCATTATCTTCCTTGCAACTTCTCAATTTAGCTCTCAAACATGTGAGGGCCACCATCTAGTTATGGGATTTTTTCTCTTATTTTCTCTCGTCCTTTTATTATGGAGTCCTCTTCCTGATGATGATAAGGTTAGGGTATGTTGTGTTAGCCACCAATAAAAATTTGTTATACCAAATGGTGGCTAAATCTTTTTTAGCCTTCAAGAAACAATTAATTTCCAAATTGTGAGTTCTTGAAGTCTTATGATGTCCTTTATCCTTGGAAATTACTCTTCACTGCTGTTTCACTTCAAAGCCCTCAAATACCTGCTGTTTACTGAGAGAAAAACTGCTCATAAAGCTCCATTTTCCCTCATTTACACTTCTCCATTTTCCTTTTCCATTTCATCCATAAACCCTTTCATTTACCTCTCATTCCCTCGAATTCCCCTTTAAAGCCTTATAAAATCCCTTTACAAGGTTTAAAACCCCATCTTTACCCTTATCGAAACCTCTAAAAACCTCTGAAAAACCCTCATTTTGGCCTAAAAACCTTCATTTTCCTTTAATGCCTTAAGCCCCTTTCGGCCTTAAGCCCCAGCCCCTTTCTGCATATAAACCGCACTATGACCAAGCGCAAAGAGATTAATCGCATCACAAAACTAAATCACATCACAAAACACTTTTAACTTGTTTACATAGTTATTTGCCTCTCGCCGATGCGATCCCGCGATCAATTCTCCGCCGTTGATCCAATCCATTTTGCCAAGATCTAACGGCCCATATTGCTCCCTGTTCCAAATATGCCATTCTGCCTTTTCCCTCATCGTTAAATCTCCATAGTTGATCTCTCCTAGATCTAACGACTCTCGCTCCATCGCAAATCGACAATTGCAAAATTCCCTTTATCCTTTATTTTTTCCTCCTCTGATGCCGATCCTCCAATCTAATCTCAGTCGTTGAATCCACAAGAACCAATGGCCCAGATTCAATCGTGTTCCATCATAAGCCTTTCACCATCGTGCTCTCTAATTAAATCTCCACCGTTGATCTCTAAAACCGATCCGACGGTCAACGCTTAATCGCATATCGCAAAATAAAAAACCCCGATGTTCTGGCCTCTTTATTTTTCTCCGATGCGATGTAATCCTGACCGTTGATCTCTCCTAGATCGAACGGTCCACGCTTCATTGCATCGATCTCATCCATCTTGTAATCCCTCCGACATTAACCTGCCGATTTAATCCTGACCGTCGATCTCTTATAGATCGAACGGTCTATGCTTAATCGCATCGGCATATTGCATCGCCACTTTGCCCTTTTCCTCCCGCCGATGCGATCTAGCGATGAGATATTCACCGTTGATCTTATTAAAATCCAATGGCCCACATTTCTTCTCCCTTTTAAACCCCTCCCTTCTCATTCATCCACCATATTTAATCTCCACCATTGATCTGCTCATAATCCGACGGCTCCCATTCATCCTTCCCTCTGCCCTTTATAAAAGGTGGGGCCCTCTCTCCTCGTTTCTCCACCATTTTCCTTTGAAACCTTACCTTTTCTGTATATTTTTGTTTCCCGACAAAAAGGTTTTAAATGAATCCTAACTGTCGATATCAAAGATCAAAGGCCATCAGGCCCCATCCTTCTGCCTTTTTCCCTTTCCCTTCATTTCTTCCTATCTGCTTCATTTTTCGATCTTAACCATTCATAAAAAAATTTTAACGATCAGGACTTAACCCAATAGCCATTGCACCCATCCACTACATGCCAATTTTGCTGACGTCACCCTGGACCCCACACACACTTGACCCCACAACTCTTCATCCATCACGCTCATCTCACACCGTTGGATTTGGAGCCTCCAATCCAACGACCCAGATTCAATCTTGCATAATTTTTGGGCCTTTCCCATAGTGCGCAAATTTTACGCGATAAAAGAGGTTTTGGACATCCACGTGTCAAACACTAACCTATATCACGTTCCAAAAGCTAAAAACCACTTATCACCCAAACACAATGTGAAAATCGTTGTCGGTTTTCCGCCAAACCACTGTCCTCCACAATGTTATTTTTACTTTTAATCTTGGTCGTTGATTGTTAAGATCGGACGACTTATATTATAACGTGACCCATTCTCTTTCCCCTCACATTTTCTCCCAAAACATTTCACCGAGCAATCCCAGTCGTCGATCTCTGAGATCAGACGGTCCCGATTTAATCTCACCACCAATTCATTTGCCCTCATCTTTTCTCCCAAGTATTTCACTGAATGATCTCGACCGTTGGATATTCTAATCCGACGGCTCTGATTTAACCTCGCTCCCAAACCTCCAAAGCGGTTTTACACCTATCCGCGTAGGATTTTTATAATTTTTGTTTGTTTTGTGCCTGTTATATGAGTTTTTCCACAGTTTTAAAAATAACATGAAGGCGAGGATGACAATCCATAGGCAGATATTCACGAAGAAGGGGAACCTACAGGGTTCAAATTATGTTTTTACCCATGCCTCATGAGCATCAGTGATATTATGAAACCCTCTACACACCTGTAAACAACAAACACAGGAAAAGTTAATTAATAAAAGAGTATCAGTGTCAAATATGAAGATTACGACTTAATCAAGCCTGAACACAAATCCAAAGATAAATCACCGTGTTTATAGAATCATATCAGTTGAAGAAGCCTCCATTTGCCACATCAAAGGGGCTAATTGAATCCCCCAGCTACCAAAGCGCCACCTACAGCCTCAATAAATCAAAGAAGGCATAGTTATTGCCATAGTCAGTGATATTTTGTTTAAAGTAGCCAGACTTATTGCAAACCCTGCCTGAAGAGTTCTAAATCCAAAAAAATCTGCTAAGCAGCTAAAACACTTAATGGAAGCCAATTAATATAGAGGAAAGATCAGAGCTCTCCTCTATTTAGCCCCTGAAAAGGCCGAGAAGCACAAACTCCGCATTAATTGAAGAGTTAGATCCTTCTTACACTCCACCTCCTCATGCTTCTATAAATATTGCTGTAGAAGACAATACAAAGGTTGGTCTCTGGATATCTATCGCATGTAAATAGTTTTCTAAAGATGTTGTAGCCTTGTTTGTAATTGAAGACACATAAGTTGAAATGAGAAGTTTGAAGCTATAGAGACCCACTGGACTTGAAGATTGTAACCATTTTGAACATCAAATACAAATAGCTGATTTATGGGATCCTGGTCTATGTCAATGGTGATGTGTTTCTTATTGTAAATTGTTATTTTCTTTTTGTTTCCATTCTGTCCACTTTTCTCTGATAAAGAACAACAAATATAGATTAGGATGTACTTCTGAAGTACCATAAATCTCACTGAAAATATTTATCCTTTATGTTTTCTACTGATAGTTTATTTAAAGATAATTCAATAGAGTGTGATCAGTCAAGGAATGTTGGTTAGCCCATGTTTTGCCGAGTGTAGCTTGAAATATTGTCTTTGAATGTTCTTGAGAAGCTTGCTAATTAAATTTGAGCTATATAAGTTCATGGTTAGCCCTGTCCTCTGGTTTATCTTCAACAGTTGATTTGAAAAGTTCCCTTAGGATTATGTTGAAAGCAACCTAGTTTCAAAGTACTTACCTGATCTTAGACTACTTGTTATGTTTATCATGAATGTTTTCCTTTGAATATGCTGAAAGCGGGCTAATTTAAAAGTCTTTACTTGATCTTAAGCTATTCTATGTGTTTTAAATGTTTTCTCTTGAAAGTACATCAAAAGCAGGCTAGTTTAGAAGTACTTACTTGATCTTAGATTACTTTTATGTCTTTCCTTAAGTGCATGCCAAAAGCAGGATAGTTTCAAAGTACTTACTTGATCTTAGGTTGTCCTTTGTTCCTTCATCTGTTTGATTTCCCTCACTCCATTTCTTATTGTTCCATTCCATAAAATCAACTTAAAGAGATATTTTTACATATATGACTTGCCCCATAGACCACTCTTGAACCTTGCTATTTCAATTAAATCCTATTATGACTCCATAGCCCAATGGATTGAAGCTACTTCTTGCCTATCTTATTAGCTGAACCATTCTTTCACCTACTTACACCTTCACCCTTCATTTAGACTTCCTTCACCTTCATTATATCTTTGCCCAACCAAAACAAACAAAACAACCCTTGTTCTTAATTACTAGCCTAATATCATACTAAAACTTTGAAAGATAAATCAATATTTGCACTTATAGAGAGATCCCTCTCTGGATTCAGGAGGGCTAGATCCTAGAATCCCAAAGTGGTTCAAATGTTGTCTTTGCAGCTTTAGTCTTGCCAATATGCTAAAATTACAGGGAGCTAACATGTTGTACTCTACCATTCCGCTGCTAATTTATTTATCCTTGCTATAATTTGCATATTATTCTCTCTCTCTCTCTATGTTATTTCATACGCATGACTGTTATAAAATAAAAAAAAATCAACTAAATTTACTCACCACTTCAACATATATAAATTAGGCATCATTGGTATAAAACTAGTTGAAAATTCAAATCCCATGTTAGTATATAGTTTATAAATCAAAATGACATGTCATCAATCTATTAAACCAACAATCACATCAGTTGTTAGTTAATCTTTAGCACACATGTATATGTGTGCCAATAAAACCATTAGGTCAAATGCTTTAGCTTATGTGTAAGTGTGAGCCTATTTAGGTTCAATTTTGAATTTTTTGCCCCATAATGATTCACTTTTGGACTCTATAACAGAGCTCTAAAATTCCACTTTCAATTCCCATCCATTCCAAGTGTTAAACATGTGCTTTGATACCACTTTATAACACTCCCTCCCACCACCTTGCATTATCTCAAGCTACGGGAGGTGTTACTTATTGTTTATCATGATCCCCAAAGTATGTTATGAGGATGCGATTAGCAAAAAACTTGTTTCTACAAGTCCGTGGAATTTAATTTATGATTTCACCATTATGTGTAGCTCGCTAAGATATTTATGGAAATACAAAATTCACCTTAATTTAATTCTTGGATATAAAGTTACACTCGATTAACGTTCATACTATCAAGAGAGGCCATGTCAGCAACCTAACCACGTGGTGCCCATGTGGCCTTCACTTAGATCTAATGGATCAAATTGGTGGGTATTGCCATTTGGCCCACGTCATATCACTATGGTTATCACCACCCACCTAATTTGGTATTAACAAGGAGAAGGTAAATTTGAAATGAGCAATAAAGGTAGCCTTGAGGTTCCACCTTTGTACACTATTTGGATCAACTATGCCTCCTCCAACAATCTTGTTACATCATAGGGTGCAAATACTTCAATGATAGGCAATGAGTGGTGGCTACAAACATTGTTCTCAATGCTACCAATTCCACCTGGACCTCACTATCATCCCTTACACTCCTTGCCCACAATCAAACACCATTTGTCCAAGTGTATCGACCTTCTTCATTTTTTCAAACTTAACCATTGTGGCTAATGGTTGATGGTCAGTGTTTGTACATACCACACCGTTCTACTAGGGTATGATTCCACCTCCCCTCGCTTAGTGTTAACCCGCCAACATTCACATGATTATAACTTCGGAAACCACCGGTGTTGGAGGTATACCATTCATCATAGAGAATAGAAATCGTAGAATAATGTTAGTGAATGGGAGGGTGACCACCTTGCCCATCCCCTACATCTTGCAGTATTAAGGCAAGTGTATTCCTGGGATTTATGGTCTAAGGCTTGAGGTTTCAACCTCTGTATTTAAACAAGGTAACTGATTTAGGAGTAGTTTGTCTATGTATTCATCTACATACTATTTGAGTACATCAACATAACCATAAAACAACTACACATTCTTCATGAAAATAATAATAAACAACATAGTCTAGGCAGACATAGATCCACGAATTTACAAGACACCATTTCAATCGTGGAAATATCAGTGAGCTTCAAGCTCATGCAATCATTCTTATTTACAATACCAAAGATATCTCATTATTCATAGTGTAATAAGATTCATAACAGTCCATAAGAAAATACATGTAAGCAATGTACACTTATCTATGTTATTAAGTATGGATGGAAATTGAAGGAGGGAATTCAACTCTCCACTCATTCGTAAGATAGCCACATTACAATCTTCCTTGTAACTAACAACCCCCAAGCCAAAACCAAACTATGACGGGATACGTAGTCAGGGAAATTCATACCCAAGGTTTAACCACACAACCAACAGAAGGAGACCACTTTCTAGGTGGTTTGTTGACCACTCTATAGCAATAAGCACCGTAGTGACTCACTTTCTCTCTAAGTTAAGACACAAGGCTTGACCCAAGGCTCAACTCGGGTATTGCTCAGTTCAAGGAGATTGAACCCATTGTTTAGATGGTTTATCAACTAGATATTCAAGGAAAGCATTGTGGAACCATGTATTCCATTGTCAAAGTGGTTTAATGACCTACTTAGCAAGAACTAAGTGGTTCGTTAGCTTCCTCTGTAAGAACTTAGTGGTTTAAAAACTCTTTCAAAAAGCACTGCATTGGCTCAACTTACTTTCCTAGTGCAATATCAACATTCTGAAAAGCACCCTAGTGCTTTATCAACTCATTCAACAAACACTAAGTGGTTTAACAACTTGTCCAACAAGAACTTAATGGTTTATCAACATACTCAGCAAGCACTAAGTGGTTCAATTCCTCATTGAGCCTCCTATTAGCCATATAGGCCTAGACACATGCATTATAGGGCCTTCTCATCATCATATAGGGAATGTCATCCCAATTTTAGGGAAATCTTGTTTATGCACCATTTTTCTTCACTGACTTATATTGTTCCTCAGTTTTCTTCAGTTTGTTTGCAATATCCCCAAGATTCCACTATGTATTATTCTTTCTTGTCTACTTCTCTACCATCTTATTCAATAAACGAATATTTTTTTTTGTTTTTTGTTGCCTTTTTTCTCTTCTTTTCCAATCCCCTTCACATTGTTGACCTTCCTCCTCTTCCTGAGGTAGTCATCTTCCTTAGCCTTGATGCACTAGGAGGATGGGGATTGGTTTTTTCCTTTTTACTATTAAGCCCACTCCAAAACTTTAATATTTTAGTTTTGTCATAACAAAGGTAGCTCACTGGTTAGGGAGAAGTATCAAGGTAATTAAATGAAGTCAAGTATAGGCCTACTCATGGAACACCACAAGAAAATTGACAAGCATGCATCGGGAAACTCCCTTAGAGCTTTTGATTTGTATGCCCGTCCATTCAGGTTGTTAGGGTCCTATAATAATAGGATTCATAATTTTGAATTTCCTTTGATTAGTCTTGTAATATGTACATACTTTTCTTTCTGCAAAATTTTTTTCCCATATTAAAAATAAAAAATGTAAAGAGGGTAAAAGTCCTAAAAGAAAAATCAAAGGACTTGAAAGAAAAAAGATCAAAAAAGAATGAAAAATGAACCCCAATAAAAAGAGATAAAAAATAAAACATGAAAGTGATGCAAATTCAAATGCCACTACTTTTTACTTTTTACTGCAAAATACGATTGTGTGTAGCTTGTTAAAAATGCCACAATACATGATAGTCAAACTGCTTAATCTTGACTTTTCATGCTTTAAATTTCATGCTGATAGATAGAAAATAAATATCTAGCTAAAGAGTTTAATCTTGGAAGATAAGCAGTTAGGTAGAAAATAATAAGGAGCTCAACAGTTTAATCTGAGCCCTTGGAAGAAATAAGGATAGAATTAGTTAGTTTTCTGATTGAAAGAAAAATTAATAAGGGTTTGCAAGCTCAAATGCACCCATGTAAATGAAGAAAAAATGTTAGAGTAAGTTGATGGGTAGGAAGAAGAAGTTTTCACAAGGCATGGATAGCAGAAAATTGGTCATTTCATTTACTAATTTCCCTTCAAAATCATTTCCCTATAAAAATACCCCTTCCCTTCATTTTTACTCTTTCCCCTTATTTCACTCATTTCCCTTTATTCAAAAAATCCCTTTTCCTAAGTCAAAACACATTCTATCTTTGGAAAAGTAAAAAAACCCTTTATTAATTTCCTTCTATTTCACAAAACCCATAAAAACACTTTATCCAAAGTCTAAATTCTTAAATCTATATGTCGGGCCCCACTACAAATATCCATCCCCGATATAAATTTACACATTAACACTTAATGAAATTCCTGCACTTGGTGACATTTCATTGGATAGTATTAACATTTAATTTGTGTATTAGCTCCCGTTATACCTTTTAAACTTGTATTATATTAATTCATTTATATATATTATTCCCAGCCTATTATTTTTATATAACCTATGGTTTAATTTCCCCACATGTGATATATCCCGGGCCCACTTATTATAAACCTGCCTTTTATAAAATCCCACTTACCCAAACCGCATTGGCTAATATATTAAACTCTGCTTATTACAAAGTCCCGACCCCATGCAATTAAAACCATAAGTTATATGTATATAACATATCGCATTGTTTAAACCCCAGGCCCCACGCCATCAAATACTGATACTCCATCACATCGTCCCATCCATCAAATCAGCACCCTCCAGATTCAATGGCTGATGAGCCTTGTCGCACATCTAAAAGCATGGTCCTTAACCACACCCCGACCTTGCGATATCTGTGGTTTTCAGAGCTCCGATCCTAGCTGCGTGGTGTCATTTAATTTGATCACATCCTCAAGATTTTTACCGCTTACCACCTTTTTTTCATGCAAAAAAATGCCCAACTGTATTATTGCCCATTGCGAAAACCACCCAGCCCATTTGAATTGACCGCACATTCAATGTTATAACCATTGTTGATTAAGATGCATATAGCTGCCCGTTACAACCTTTTTCACCATTTCAGTTACAAATTCGTGCAAAAGGAGCATTCCCGACCTAAGAAGTTGTTTCTGACCCTGTTTTAAAACCAAATTTCTAACAGAATTCACCAATGTGCTACTACAACTATTGCAGAAGTCATCCAAAGCATTATAAAGACCAGAAGAACCTCAAAAAATCCTTCTGCTACCTCAGAACCCTTCTACAAACCAGAATCCTCATTTTATCCAGGTATTCCTCAAAGAAAAAAAATGTTTCCTAAACCTGAAGGAAGTAATTCAAGTAATTGAATTAATTTAGGAGTTTTAGCAGACCAAAATCTCTTATTGCCTTCCCTACCCTTTTCTACAAACCCTAGTTTCCCTGTCACAAAAATTCTAAGGTCTTGAAATTGCCTTTTTTTTTACAGAGAATATAGTTTGATTAATTAAATCATTTAGAAGCCATCTGCAGACCTGAAGAAATCCCTCTTGCCTTCAAAACCTTTTTTGCAAATCCTGGACCTATTTTTATAGAATTATGACATACCGAGATTGTTTTTTAACACAGAGAGTACATTTTGATCAATTGAAAAAGTTTATACCTTTACACACCATAGATAATCGCCCAATTTCATCCTAAATCATTTTGCAAACTATTATAATTTGTCAGAGGTGCTCCTAAAGGCCTAAATCAATTTTTTCTAAGTCAAAGATTAATCAATTGAAGAAATTTAACAAAACAATGGCTTCCAAAAACATTGTATCTGTCAATCCTATGAAACCTCCAGTTGTAGATGTAGAACATACTCCCTTGGCTGATAGAGATTTTAAAATTAAGTACACATTCAATGAATTTAATCTTATTGAGCTCCACTACTGGAGCCATGACAAATCCATAGATCAAGCATATGAAATTTTCATTTGGGAATATAATTTTCCAAAGTATTTTGTCCTAGACACTTTTCAGTGCCCAGAAGTAATAAGACTTTGTCAATCTTGCTATTTCCCTGATCAGAGAGCCCTAATTACCCCTAGAAAATAAATTATGTTTATTATTATAGTTGAGTCAATAAATCAAATGTTCCAGATCCAATCCAGGCCAGATGAAACCCCTTTGTCCATTGAGGCGCTTACATAGCTCTACCTGAATGTGTTCTTCCCCAAGAGGTTCCATATTTTTCAAAATTTCATGCCTTCATCTGTAGAAATTCCCAAGATAAATCATCCTTACCCATCTGCAAAATTTTCTGAAAGAACCAGACATATCATTAGCATGTTGTCTTTTATTCTTGGTTATTTCACAGATGAGCATGTTGATCTTGCAATACTAGGTTTTTTGTCCACTTTCACACTTGGTCAGCTTCGTGATACCATTTTAAATTTTGCCCAATACCTTGTTGATAATATTCATGAAAATTTTTTCAAGATTCCTAAAGAAGGTGTTTTTAAGTACTCATCAATATTGTTCGACATGTTTTTGTATTTTTAGTCTGATAAATTTTCCCTCAACCTTCAAAAGCTTGTGTTGGAATATTGTCATTGATGGCAAAGGCTTTGGCTACAAAGGAGCATGTGATCAGAAGAACAAAAGAAGTATCGGTCAAGAAGCAGAGACAAGCAGAGACAGAGAGGTAGCAGAAGCAACAGATGAAGCAGAGAAATTAGAGACAAAGCAGTAGAATTGAATTAAGGGTTTAATACAGTGGTTTAATAGAGTTTGCAAAGGAGGTGATAAAAGGGAGAGCTGCTAGGAAGAGACAAGGGAATAGATTGAAGGAAAAATTAAATATCTGGCCAATATTTGTATATGGTAATGAAGAAATGGCTTAGTTTGATATTTGCAGTCGTGGAACTACTCAGGGGCTCTCAAGGAATTCAGTGTATCCATTGAAGAACTTAATGGTGGCAGAGATATGAGGTTTTTGATTGTACAGGTAGAATCGGAACTGTAACAGGATAGAACTCCGAAATGGAAGATTGATATGTTATATATACCATAGCAGAATTGAAGAATGACAATGTTTGTAAGGAAATCCCGCCAAAGATAGACCAGAGTTATAACGCAAACCTAGAATAACCCTTTGGAATCATGAATGGAACCTTGAGCGAAGGATGTCTTAGCGCTCAAATCTACCTTAGGCTGAAATAAGGTAAAACTCAAGGCTACATCAAACCATGCTCAGCCTCGTAGCTAGCCCTATGAGGACAGGAGAGGGCTCTCTCTGGGTCTATCTCGGCAAAAGGTCTTCAAAGGGGCTAAGATGACTTATAACGAATACTGATTTTAGGCTAGTAAAGAGATAGGAAAGCTTGATTTTGATTTTGGGTTTTTGTTGAAAAGATGGGAAAACAATTTTGGGTCCGGGGATAAGGCCAGATCTTTGTAGATTATGAATTGGGGCAAGGTAGGCAGTAGTATTGATGCTTTTGATCAGGTGTATGGATGGATCAGAATGAAAAGGAGCTGAAGAGGGCAAGGGATAACATGGATCCTCTCCAAACAGGCGAAAACATGTAAAACTAAACAAATTTAAAGGCAGAGCACTAAAACAATGGATTCAACCTCATTTACTCATTCATTTAGTTTCAGAAGCATAAGAAGGGAATGGAATACATTAAACATGAAAGAACTTACAATAAACTGAGAGAAAACACCATCAAGAATTGAAAGCCACAAGAATCCCAACAGGTGCTGCAAAACCTCTGATCTTTCCTTAGCCAAAATATGAAAAATATGTACAATAGTGTGCCAAAATCTTCCCAAGAGTCCAACCTGTAGAAAGTCTCAGAAATCACATCATATAGACTATCCTAACCCCTTCCCACACCTATAGGGGTCGAATTCCTCCTTCTAGGAGCAGTTCCAACTAATTCTAAACAAGGAGCTAGAATATAGGCAGCCAAACAACTTGCCTCTAAAAGGAAGGAAACTGATTCTTTCACTTGATTTTTACTTTTTTAGGAGTGAATCATCTAGAATAGGTAAAATTGAGTCCAAGTTACATGCCAACCATAAAATTACATCAAGATAACTCAAAAATTACATCCACAAGCAAAACTGGTCCAACTGGCCGAAATCCTGAGCTGGAAGATGAAAAATGGACCAAAAATCTGTATGAGTAGCGCGCCTTTCAGCCTGCTTTTGGGGAACTTATTAGCATCAAAATCAAGCTCATGATAGATTTTTGGAAATCCCTGGATGTCTTCTATCCATCCCAAGTGGAATTTCCCAATTTGGAGCTCATTTTCCCCTCCAAAAATTCATCCTCCCACAAGTACTTCCTGCTGCTAAAAAAGGTGGTAGAATGGTGATTTTCATGGTGTTTTGGCCCCTTTGATCATCCAGAATTTGGTGAAATGCTTTGGTCTTACTGGAGCATGCATAAATTTCCATGAAAAATCCAAAAATATAAAGTTTTCCTCCATCAAGTTTCCCAATCATAAGCGAGCGCGTCGACGCGCTACTCGTATGGCTGAAAAACCTGTTTTGAGACCAAAATTTTCCAAAATGACAAAAAAAATTTCAAATTCGCTCAAATTCGGAGTGAAGACCCTCCATCATGTATCATGCCCAGCCAAGGAAGCCTCGGCCAAAATCTAGAGTGGATCAGGCCTCTTCCGCCGTTTTAGTGCTCTGCTCAACCTCCTCTTCAGAATCTTCATTTTTGCCTTGCAGACGTGCATGCGGGCCCAATAATGACCTTTCATGTGACGAAGCATGTCTTTGTCTCTATTGGCCTTTGCCAAAAATTTCTCCAGATGAATGTTAACATGCGTGGGGCAAGAATCTCGATCAGCCGGTGTCATATCACCAGGTCTCTTCCGGGCCAATTGTCGATCCTCACGGATTCGCCGCAGCTCTAACAGTGTGTGCTCATCCTCTAGCTGTTTTTTACGCTGCTCTAGGTATTTTATCACCCACTGAGCCCTCTGCAATTTCTCATTCAGCGTGTCATTCTCGACCCTTTGCTCCTGGATGATCTCTTTCAGTTTCTAGCTAGGAGAGCTCGCATCAACATCGATGAATGTGAAATCAGTGTCTCGACCACCTGATGGGACCTCATCATGCATAGGCCTCTTGCCTCTGTCCTGAATCTGTACCTGTGCTGAAGAAGAAGGCGAGACCCCTTCCACCCTTGGTGGAGATAATACTCGCGCTGCTGATGAAGTCAACGAGACCCCTTCCACCTCGGGTGGAGATAGTACTCGTCATGTAGCTGCAAATAAAGCCCTGTGGCCTCGCTGGTATGTCACATACAATGGAGCACTTATATGCTCGATCTCAGGGATGTCCAGCTGATGTGAAGTCTCTCCCTCATCATGAACTACCTTGGGAGGCGGCTGCGGCGCTGTGAAGAAGTCACGGGAGATGAAATCCTCCCAAGTAATGCCCTGCTGTGTCAACTGATGTACCACCATGATTTTGATCAGCGCGTAATGATATATACTTCTATGCTGCTGTGCTGGGGTCTTCTTCTGTAAAAAAATTGTCATCCTCTCTATGTTGCGATACATGAAGTATGGAATGCTCATCATACGTACCCTCGTGAAATGCATCAACAAACGGACATGGTACATATTGAGACGCGAGAATCTGCCCTCGCAACTGAAATATCGAATGATGAGTTTCATCAAAGGTGCAAACTCATCCTTCAGGAATCTGAAAGGAAATACCCTACTCAGCTGCCTCATAAACTCAGGTTTGATGTATGGCTCATAGTAGGATTTCTTTAACTGTTGTCGTTTGTTCCATTCCTCTCCTATATTTGGTATCCCGGTGGCTCGAGCAATAGTCTCCGGTGACAGAATGAAATCTACTCCTGCAAGGTTTACACGGCCATCATGTAAATGTAGAACAAATAGACGAGCTAGTTCACGATGATGCTGGGTTTGTGAAATCATCTCACAGTATTGGAAACATCACTGATCCTGAAAAAAATCCATTGCAAGCGGGCAAGCCTGCAATTGTGCCAAAGAAGTAGGCTCCTCCTTGAGATGCTTACCACTTTTTCCACTTTTGTGAGACCTCCGTGGCACATTACCCTCTGCTGTGGAATCACTGTCATACTCCTGCTCATAAACTGAATCCATCTCTGACATGGCTTTGAAAACAATATGTCTGCAATATATATGTTGATATAGGTGTAGTGAAGAAAAAAGTTTCAATGTATGCTCAAAACCCAAATATGTCACATATGTATCAAAGTATCATAGGAAAACAAGCCTCAGTGGTAATGGCTCTGTCAAGTGGATTGTCATAAAAAACAGTCACTGCTTTGATCACAAGGGAATTTGAAAAATGAGTAGAAAAAGTTTAATGTAGTGTATAGCCTTTGCAATGCTGGCTAAGAGTTTTCAAAGGGGAAGTGAGTATGGGACTGTGTTTGTCAATAGAGAATGGGAAACAGTGTGACAATGACCATAGTAAAACAATAGCAATGACAGTGGTAATATAATAGCGATGACAGTAGTGATGAAATGGAAAACAGAGAGCATGAGGGCAGTGACACTTTTGACAGTAGATGCATAAGCATATATATCAACAACACAAGCTTGGAAATCCTTCACAAGACTATCAACATGTCTTTCAAAACCCTAAGAAATGAATTTGCAATGAACATAGGGTTCACTTTTCTCCACATCAAACACACTAGTTTCTCCACTCTCAAAACATCACAATCATGTTCAAAATTTACTGAGCAATCATGAAAAACCTACTTGCAAGCCGATTGAGGCGATTTGGCATTAAACTGGAGGCAGGAGCGAAAATTTCTGGCTCTGAGATTATATGAGTAGCGCGTTCACCCAGTGAGTAGTGCACGGTATATGTGTAGCGCGCGTGTTATTTTTCACAGGCCGGTGAAGCTATATGCGTAGCGCGCCTCTTGTGAGTAGTGCGCCTCCTCTGTGAGTAGTGCGCACTTCCACTTCCGGTCTACAGTTTTGAAAACAAGCTTTCGCCCTTCTAACCTACAATTCGACCTTTGCTTTGGGAATCTATGCAAATGAGTTGTCTTCCAATGGTTTATATGGGTTGTAAAATATCTCATAAAAATCAACTTTGATTTAAATTTGCTCCATAACCCACTTTAATAATGTTTGGCACTTTGTCATTTGATCACTTAATACAATGTTGTCCTTTGGCTTTTTATTATTTTTCTGAGTCTTGGACTGATGATACTTGGTTGTTTTTGCAGGGATTTGGCATTTGGCTTTGGCAAAGATCAGAGGCTACCTTCAAATTTCTTATGATGAAACAAATACACAATTATTACAAAAAATGAAATTTGACAATTTCTAGTTCCAAAACAGAGTTTTGGACTAGAAATGTCTTCAAATGTTGTTGAGAAAAAATATGAAATGAGAATCGTTTGAAACCAACCTCATGGCCTGCGGGCTTTTATTGCATGTATGCAAAGGACTGAAACCCTAGACTCTAGGACTAAAGACTCTTTTTAACGAAACTAATCATTTATGACCATGAATGAAGTGACCTGAACTTCAGTGATTTTTGAGGAATTTTAATTAGCCCTGCAGGTACAAGCATGAGGAAACACAAGACAACCAGACCCCCTCGTCAATCAATGACATGCCCCTAGCGAAATGCAACGAAGTGAAACGAGCGAGACACCTAAAAATGATATGCAAAAAGCGAAATGATCTTTGACGGAGGGCTGTAAGGACTGACTCTACCATTGGCTCCAATGGGGATGGTGGCTCCAAGGAGATGCCAAGAACGACAGATCTCTGGGGGAGTCAGACAGTGCCTTCATCCATTGGGCGATGGAGTCATTATTTCAATGGATAATACAAAAACTTTTGACACATTTATTGACTGCAAACTTGACTGAAACCTGACTGAAACTTGATCAAAACTGACTCGACTTTAAAACTAAAAACTAATAAGACTGACTTGACAAACTTCAAACCAAACTAATCTCCTTCTCCAGAATTATAGCCTTCGCTCCGGGCCCCGGACTGAAGATGAGAGATCAGTCCACACTTACGATAAAACAGAAGTAAAATGATATATACAATGATGATGAAATCAGCAGAAAATACTCAGAAGTGATATCGTTTGAGTAGCTGACCATTGATTGGCCCTCCCGGACAATCATCTCCATTCATTTCCTTGAGAAGAAAGGCGTTCTGACCACGATACGCTGCAATCTTAAAAGGACCCTTCCATAGATTTTCAAATTTGTCGTGCTTTCCCTTATCTTCATTTCGAGCATCCCACTTCAAAACCACCTCATCTAGCTGAAACTTATCTGCTTTTGCCTTCTTGTCGTAGATCTTCTTTATGCGTTCCTAAAACTTGAATGTATTTTGAAATAACTCCTCCCGTGTCTGCTTAAATGAATCATCTGATTAATCCTCCGCTGCATGGGATCTTCCTCACTACCGGCTTCCTGAAGCAATTTGACTACCGGGACAGCAAGAGAAGTGGGAAAAACTGTGTCTACCCCATACACCAACTCGAAAGGGGACATGCCAATAGACTTTTTCTGACTTACACTATCGGCCCAAAGTGCATTCACTAATTTCTTGTGCCAGCCCTTTTTATTGATTTCCAGCAATTTCTTGATGATATTTACCAAAGACTTATTTGAAGATTCCGCCAAGCCATTTCCTTGCGGATGGTAGGCAGTCGAATGTCCCAAGCTGATTTTTTACTTATAGCAAAATTCGACCATCCTCTTTGACTTGAAGGCCGCTGCATTATCTGTGATTATCTTACTAGGACACCCAAAACGTGACAGAATATTGTTTTCAAGAAAAGAGATAATTACCGCATCCGTGGCTTGTCGAGTGGGAATGGCCTCGATCCATTTTGTGAAGTATTCCGTAGCTGTCAATATCCATCTATGCTGTCCTGACGATGCCAGGTGGATTTCCCCAATGAAATCCAATCCCCACTACTGAAATGGTGCACTAACTTCAATTGGTTTGAGAGGCAAAGGCTGTAGTTTCTGCTTTCCTTCGAAAATTTGGCATTCGTGACAATTCTTAACAGCCTTATATACATCAGAAAAAAAAGAAGGCCAATTGTAACCTGCCCTTAGAATCTTATTCGTTGTGGTTTTCCAAAATAGATGGCCCCCGCAGTCTCCTCTATGAAAGTCCTCCAAAACTCTTTTGGCTTCCTCCTCTACTAAACAATTCAATAACATTCCACCAGGGTCTTTCCAATATAATGCAAAATTTAAAATGAAAAACTTTGCAGCCCTCAACTTCAAGGTTCTACTCTTATTTCTAGGCATTCCGGGTGGTGGAGACAAATTCTGAAGTATGTATAAAATGTCAGCATACCAAGGGGAAGAAACAAAAATATCAGATACCTGAAATGATGTACTCTCCTCATATTCATCAGACATGGCAGCGATCAAATTTATATCTAGAGCATGCAGATTTGTTTCAGCCATGAGCTTGGCTAGTCCTTGTCCTTTGATCAGCTTGGTCGGTTTAATCTCCACATCATATTCTAACAACGCAGCGATCCACTTACCCCACCTTCCTTCTGGATCTGCCTATACCAAAACATCTTTAACTGCTGCGTTAGGAACGTAGGCTATAATGTGGGAATGCAGTATATATACACGAAAATATTTCAAGGCCTTTACAAGCGCAAGTGCTTGTTTCTCAATAATGTTGTATTTCAACGCTCCGTCCCTTATAATCTGACTGAAAAAGGCAATGGGCTTCTCAACTCCATCCCTTTTCTGCATTAAAACAGCTGCCAAAGTGTGCTCAGAAGCAAACGAAAATAGAATGAAGTCCTGTGTGTAGTCCAGGCTGATTAAAATAGGGGCTGAAGAAAGAGCTAACTTTACCAAATTGAATGATTTCACCGCCTCTTCTGTCCACTTTACTTGACTGTCCTTTTTCAGCATGTTCGTGATTTCTCTAAGATGCTCGGCAAGATTTGGAATGAAACGACGCAGAAAATTCATTTTACTATTAAAGGACTGTATTTCTTTCTTGTTTCGGGGCTGTTCAATCTGCTGTATGGCTTCAACACATGCAGGGTCAACACAGATGTCGTCTTTCGATATGATGTGGCCAAGGAGCTTGCCTTCATCCATGGCGAATAGGCTCTTTTTTGGATTCAGCGAAATGCCATATTTTCTGCACTTCTGGAAAACAACTTTCAAATGATATAAATGTTCCTCATCAGAATTTGAAAACACAGTCAGATCATCAAGGTAAACAACCAAAAATACATCTTTCTCGTTGGCGAAATCCATGTCCATTTCACGTTGAAAAGTGGCACCTGCATTTTTCAAACCAAACGACATCTTTGCATAATGAAACGTTCCCCATGGAGTGGTGAACACAGTCTTGTCACGATCATCTTCATGCACTAAAATTTGGTTATAACCTGAATAGTCATCGAGTAGTGACATGCTTGATGCTCCAACTACTCGCTGCAATATATGATCCATTTTTGGCAGCGGATAATTGTCTTTTAATGATACCTTATTCAAATTTCTAAAGTCGATACATAAACGGATCTCACCTGTCTTCTTTCTCACGAGCACCAAATTTGATATCCAATCGGAAAATCTGATAGGCACAATGATTCCTGACTTATGCAACCTGTTTACCTCTTTTTCAATCGATGGTAGCAGCTTTGGATTGATTCTCCTCAACTTCTGACGGAAAGGCTTCTGATTTGGTTTGATGGGGATAGTATGCTGAATGATATTAGTGTCATATGTTTTTAGATCTGAGTAATTCCATGCAAAAGCATCAGAAAATGAAGACAACAATCTCACATACTTCGCTTTTACCTTTGGTGACAATGACTTTGATAACTTTACCATCTTGGGATTTTCAGCTGTCCCAATATTTACCTCTTCAACACCTTTTTCAGTTGGCCTCAATGTCGGTTTGCGGGCCACATCGTCTTGATCAAAGAGTTCCTCCAAAGGAATCAATCCTTTAGGAATGATGTTATCTTTAAGTTGTAGCACTTCCATTTGATTTATTTGTATATCATAATTACCATCATCATGTTCTGTATCTATGGAGGTGTCTTTAAACTTACCCTTATTCTGCAGAAAATCACTAATCTCCTCGTCATCCTGAAAAACTTGCTAACATCGCTGATTATCTGGAACGGTGGGGCGGTGTTTCACATGAATCTCGAACTTGTTGCTGGAATTCATTGGGATTTTTAAATTTCTTGCTACCTTAGCAAGCCCATCAGCAACACCATTTTGTATGCGAGGCACACATGTCGAGGTGTGATCAGAAAATAACTTCAAAATGTCTAAAACTGCATTACGGTAAGCCCTCATGCGAGGATGCTTGGCTTGAAACTCACCCTTTACCTGCTTTATCACCAATTTTGAATCACCATAGACTGCAATTCTTTTTGCTTTCAGCTTTCTTAGAATCTTAAGGCCAGCAATCAGAGCCTCATACTCCGCTTCATTATTAGAATAGTCAAATGCTAGCTTGTAGGAACATACTCTCACATTGCTTGGAACCTTATCCGGAGCGGAAAATGGACTACGAATCCAAACACCAATTCCAGCACCGTCACTACCCACTGCACCATCAAAATCCATGGTCCAAAGACCATCTTCATCGTCCTCTAGATGCTGAAATTGCGTCAGCTCTATTTTTCCTGTTTGCTGCCCATTGTCTTTAGCTGATTGCTCCACAGTATCTTGCCTTTCTCTTCTTTCTTTTTGCAAAAATTCTCTAAAATTCTCGGTGATTTCTGGTATATCTTTTGCCTGAACTAATTGACTATCTATATCATTAAAACTATCAACAAACAACACAAAAGACTCTAAGTCGGTATGTACATAATTTACAGGATGATTGATTGGTTTCTCCTTGCTTGTTATCATGTATTTCATCTTCTGCTCTCGATATAACTTTCTCATTTGATCGAAGACTGGAATTGTAGCATAGGAAAAATCTAACTATAGTGTACCTTTCAACTTTGCCCCCCAAGATCTAGAAAGGAGCATTCCAAATCGCGGGGGAATGTCCGCCACAACCACATCCATCAAGACATTCTTCGCCGGAATTTGATCTAAAATTACAACCAAATATTTGATGAGTCCTATGCACCTCACACAACTGGAATCAAATGAATACAAATCATGGTATTTCCTTGTAATATCTAGACCCAACTTTTCCATGATCGCCTTTGGCATAAGATTGTGCGAAGCACCAGAATCGAACATGGCATTGTGCAAAACATATTCATGCAACCTCAAACTGATATAAAAGGGAGTAACATCACTGTCAGGGGACTCACCATCTAATGCAGGCCCAAATATCAATTTAGGCTAATAATCTTCAACATTTACCGTGTCAAACATTGGATCAAAATTCAGAATTTTGGAGACTTGACCTCGATAGCTGCTGTTCTTCATAATTTCTGTCAAAGGAATAGATACCTTCAATTTGGAAATTTCATTTTCTAAATTAAAGGCTGAAACTCTTTCAACCTCTTTGACCGGAACTTCTTTCTTTTTAGCCTTATCCTTCACCATACTTGACTGATTTTCCTTTTCTGCTGATGATTTACTAGCTGCGAGATCAATTGTCTCTTTTCCTTTCTTCTGTGGTATAGGTGAATCCATCTTTGGTGCTGAAGCCTCTTTTCTTTTCTGAATTGGGTTTATGGGCACATCTCTGTTTCTCAATGAGTATTGCTTCTGCTGAGCAGACAAAGCATTCAAATATCCTCTTTGGTATTCATCTGATTCTTCCTCCAGATTTGCATCATTTGCTAATATGAAATCCTCATCTTTCTATGCAGCTGAACTTTCTCCATATTCCTCATCCTCAGTGATGTAAATGGGCAGATCATCAGGAGTAAAGAAGTAGTTTTTCTCACCTACTACATCATCATCATCATCTGACTCTTGACTCACAAAATTCTGCAAAAGAGGTGTTTTAATCTGCTGCTGGGCTGCCGGCTCTTGTACTCTCTGTTCACGCTGCTTAATTCTAAACTGTGGTTGCTGCTGGCCATGGTAGTTGGGATTACGAATCTACGTTTCTAGCTTATCAAGCGTCATTATTTTGAACATTTTTTCCATCTCACGAAGCAAGTGTTGTTCTGATGCAGATGTGGAAGCCTCTTCTTTTATAGTCACTCTTTTCTCTGCTTTCAACCTGGCTCTCTTATCATTTAGATTCGCCTCAACACTAACAACAATCTTCTGCATATCTTCTAAGGTAGGCGGATCTCTGTCTCGTAGTGAATAAGCCATCTCCGGATCAAAACCATCCGGAAATTTAAGAAGAGCTGACTTTTTAGATGGTCTTAAGTCATCTGGAATTGCATTATAAACTGTATTGAATCTGATAATATAATCCTGAACAGACTCACCAGGATTATGTTTGATGTTGGTATACTCAGAAGTAATTTGCAGCGGATCTTTTTTCATCTCCCATAGATCTAAGAATTGTGTCTGAAGCTCTTGTAATGTATTGATACTTCCGGCCTGTAAAGCTCTGAACTATTTACGAACCTCACCTCCAAAGGTCTGGGTGAACAACCTCATGGACACATTTTCTTCATCTATTTCATGCAAGTCGAAGAAATCTGTCATCCTAACAATATGTTGCTGAGTGGATATACTCTATGGCGTGCCATCGAATATGGGAATCTTTCTCTGATAATCAGCAGGCATAGGATCCAAATTTGTAGGTAAAAAAAGAGGTGCAAATCTCACAGCCATGGCTCTTGGCGGATTTATAAAGTGTTGTCTCGGAGAAACCGGTGGAACGGGAGCAGTAGGTAAACGAGGTGTATGCGGTGGAGATGGGGGAGAAACTACTGCTGATTGCTGATCAGAGATCTCAGGCTGTACGGGAATGGTAGGAATAAAGGGAGGTTCAGTGGGAATCTGTGAACTAGATGCAATCTCAGATGGCCCAAGAGTTTGTGAAGCAGATTCAATGAATTCGGGAATGTTGGTTGCCACAATGGAGTTTTGAATATTGAGAATATAATTATCGATAGATCTATTTTCTTGCTCAACTTCTAGATACTTGATGAACTCAGGATTGATAACGGTAGAACCAGTGGCACTTTCAGATTTGGTTTCAAACAATGATAACTCAAACTGATCGTCAAACTCAATATCTTCAATGTATTAAAAAACAGTGGGGTATGAGTGAGATTTGACCAAAGGAATAATGGGAGTTTCTCGACGAAAAATTCTTGGGATTAGGTTGGGGTTTTCATATACTGGAGGCGGATTTGGATCAGGATTTGATCTGGTATGCCTTCTTGAAGCCAGTGTATTGATCTATCCAAGAAAAATTCAAAGGACACAATAGATTATTTTCAGCCTATCAACTTCTAGACTCAATCATCCAAAGGTCTAGAACAAACAAGTATACTGGGGTGATTTGCAAATCAAGTGTTGCATTCACAAGCTAACCGGAGATCGACTGAAGCAGCGTTTATCTACTTCCGCTTATGCATGGCAAAAGCATTTCGAAAGCTACCTGGCGTGACTTCAGACTCCGTCTAAGACTCATGAAACAAACACATCAACAAGAAAACCATTGAGATTTTATTCCCCAGTATGGTCGCCACTATGTTAGCGCTCAAATCTACCTTAGGCTGAAATAAGGTAAAACTCAAGGCTACATCAAACCACGCTCAGCCTCGTAGCTAGCCCTACGAGGACAGGAAAGGGCTCTCTCCGGGTCTATCTCGGCAAAAGGTCTTCAAAGGGGCTGAGATGACTTATAACGAATACTGATTTTAGGCTAGTAAAGAGATAGGAAATTTTGATTTTGATTTTTAGGGTTTTTGTTGAAAAGATGGGAAAACAATTTTGGGTCCGGGGATAAGGCCAGATCTTTGCAGATTACGAATTGGGGCAAGGTAGGCAGTAGTCTTGATGCTTTTGATCAGGTGTATGGATGGATCAGAATGAAAAGGAGCTAAAGAGGACAAGGGAGAACATGGATCCTCTCCAAACAGGCGAAAACATGTAAAACTAAACAAATTTAAAGGCAAAGCACTGAAATAATGGATTCAACCTCATTTACTCATTCATTTAGTTTCAGAAGCATAAGAAGGGAATGGCATACATTAAACATGAAAGAACTTACAATAAACTGAAATAAAACACCATCAAGAACTGAAAGCCACAAGAATCCCAACAGGTGCTGCAAAACCTCTGATCTTTCCTTAGCCAAAATATGAAAAATATGTACAATAGTGTGCCAAAATATTCCCAAGAGTCCAACCTGTAGAATGTCTCAGAAATTACATCATATAGACCTCCTAACCCCTTCCCACACCTCTAGGGGTTGAATTCCTCCTTCTAGGAGCAGTTCCAACTAATTCTAAACAAAGAGCTAGAATATAGGCATCCAAACAACTTGCCTCTAAAAGGAAGGAAACTGATTCTTACATTTGATTTTTACTTTTTTAGGAGTGAATCATCTAGAATAGGTAAAAGTGATTCCAAGTTACATGCCAACCATAAAATTACATCAAGATAACTCAAAAATTACATCCACAAGCAAAACTGGTCCAACTGGCCGAAATCCTGAGCTGGAAGATGAAAAATGGACCAAAAATCTGTATGAGTAGCGTGCCTGAGCTATATGCGTAGCGCGCCTTTCATCCTGCTTTTGGGGCACTTCTCGGCATCAAAATCAAGCTCATGATAACTTTTTGGAAAGCCCTGGATGTCTGTTATCCAGCCCAAGTGGAATTTCCCAATTTGGAGCTCATTTGCCCCTCCAAAACTTCATCCTCCCACAAGTACTTCCTGCTGCTGAAAAAGGTGGCAGAATGGTGATTTTCATGGTGTTTTGGCCCCTTTGATCATCCATAATTTGGTGAAATGATTTAGTCTTACTGGAGCATGCATAAATTTCCATGAAAAATCAAAAAATATAAATTTTTCCTCCATCAAGTGTCCCAATCATAAGCGAGCGCGTCGACGCGCTACTCGTATGGCTGAAAAATCTGTTTTGAGACCAAAATTTTTCAAAATGACAAAAATTTCTCCAAATTTTCTCAAATTCGGAGCGAAGACCCTCCATCATGTATCATGCCCAGCCAACGAAGCCTCGGCCAAAATCCGGAGTGGATCAGGCCTCTTCCGCCGTTTTAGTGCTCTGCTCAACCTCCTCTTCAGAATCTTCATTTTTGCCTTGCAGACGTGCATGCGGGCCCAATAATGACCTTTCATGTGACGAAGCATGTCTTTTTCTCTATTGGCCTTTGCCAACAATTTCTCCAGATGAATGTTAACATGCGTGAGGAAAGAATCTCGATCAGCCGGTGTCATATCACCAGGTCTCTTCTGGGCCAATTGTTGATCCTCACGGATTCGCCGCAGCTCTAACAATGTGTGCTCATCCTCTAGCTATTTGTTACGCTGCTCCAGGTAGTTTATCACCCACTGAGCCCTCTGCAATTTCTCTTTCAGCGTGTCATTCTCGGCCCTTTGCTCCTGGATGATCTCTTTCAGTTTCGATCTAGGAGAGCTCGCATCAACATCAATGAATGTGAAATCGGTGTCTCGACCACCTGATGGGCCCTCATCATGCATAGGCCTCTTGCCTCTGTCCTGAATCTATACCTGTGATGAAGAAGAAGGCGAGACCCCTTCCACCCTTGGTGGAGATAATACTCGCGCTGCTGATGAAGTCAACGAGACCCCTTCCACCCCGGGTGGAGATAGTACTCATCGTGTAGCTACAAATAAGGCCTTGTGGCCTCGCTGGTATGTCACATACAATGGAGAACTGATATGCTCGATCTCAGGGATGTCCGGCTGATGTGAAGGCTCTCCCTCATCATGAACTACCTCGGGAGGCGGCTGCGGCGCTGTGAAGAAGTCACGGGAGATGAAATCCTCCCAAGTAATGCCCTGTTGTGTCAACTGATGTACCACCATGATTTTGATCAGCACATAATGATATGTACTTTTATGCTGCTGTGCTGGGGTCTTCTTCTGTGCAAAAATTTTCATCCTCTCTATGTTGCGATACATGAAGTATGGAATGCTCATCATACGTACCCTCGTGAAATGCATCAACAAATGAACATGGTACGTATTGAGACGCGAGAATCTGCCCTCGCAACTGAAATATCGAATGATGAGTTTCATCAAAGGTGAAAACTCATCCTTCAGGAATCTGAAAGGAAATACCCTACTCAGCTGCCTCATAAAATCAGGTTTGATGTATGGCTCATAGTAGGATTTCTCTAACTGCTGTCGTTTGTTCCATTCCTCTCCTATATTTGGTATCCTGGTGGCCCGAGCAATAGTCTCCGGTGACAGAATGAAATCTACTCCTGCAAGGTTTACACGACCATCATGTAAATGTAGAACAAATAGACGAGCTAGTTCACGATGATGCTGGGTTTGTGAAATCATCTCACAGTATTGGAAACATGACTGATGCTGAAAACAATCCATTGCAACCTGGCAAGCCTGCAATTGAGCCAAAGAAGTAGGCTCCTCCCTGAGATGCTTACAACTTTTGCCACTTTTGTGAGACCTCTGTGGCACATTACCCTCTGCTGTGGAATCACTGTCATACTCCTGCTCATAAACTGAATCTGTCTCTGACATGGCTTTGAAAATAAGATGTCTACAATATATATGTTGATATAGGTGTAGTGAAGACAAAAGTTTCAATGTATGCTCAAAACCCAAATATGTCACATATGTATCAAAGTATCATAGGAAAAAAAACCACAGTGGTAATGGCTCTGTCAAGTGGATTGTCATAAAAAACAGTCACTGCTTTGATCACAAGGGAATTTTACAAATGAGTAGAAAAAGTGTAATGTAGTGTATAGCCTTTGCAATGCTGGCTAAGATTTGTCAAAGGGGAAGTGAGTATGGGACTGTGTTTGTCAATGGAGAATGGGAAACAATGTGACAATGACCATAGTAAAACAATAGCAATGACAGTGGTAATATAATAGCGATGACATTAGTGATGAAATGGCAAACAGAGAGCGTGAGGGTAGTGACACTTTTGACAGTAGATGCATAAGCATATATATCAACAACACAAGCTTGGAAATCCTTCACAAGACTATCAACATGTCTTTCAAAACCCTAAGAAATGAATTTGCAATGAACATAGGGTTCACTTTTCTCCACATCAAACACACTAGTTTCTCCACTCTCAAAACATCACAATCATGTTCAAAATTTACTGAGCAATCATGAAAAACCTACTTGCAAGCCGATTGAGGCGATTTGGCATTAAACTGGAGGCAGGAGCGAAAATTTCTGGCTCTGAGATTATATGAGTAGCGCGTTCACCCAGTGAGTAGTGCACGGTATATGTGTAGCGCGCGTGTTATTTTTCACAGGCCGGTGAAGCTATATGCGTAGCGCGCCTCTTGTGAGTAGTGCGCCTCCTCTGTGAGTAGTGCGCACTTCCACTTCCGGTCTACAGTTTTGAAAACAAGCTTTCGCCCTTCTAACCTACAATTCGACCTTTGCTTTGGGAATCTATGCAAATGAGTTGTCTTCCAATGGTTTATATGGGTTGTAAAATATCTCATAAAAATCAACTTTGATTTAAATTTTCTCCATAACCCACTTTAATAATGTTTGGCACTTTGTCATTTGATCACTTAATACAATGCTGTCCTTTGGCTTTTTATTATTTTTCTGAGTCTTGGACTGATAATACTTGGTTGCTTTTGCAGGGATTTGGCATTTGGCTTTGGCACAGATCAAAGGTTGCCTTCAAATTTCTTATGATGAAACAAATACACAATTATTACAAAAATGAAATTTGACAATTTCTAGTTCCAAAACAGAGTTTTGGACTAGAAATGTCTTCAAATGTTGTTGAGAATACAAATATGAAATGAGAATCGTTTGAAACCAACCTCATGGCCTGCGGGCTTTTATTACATGTATGCAAAGGACTGAAACCCTAGACTCTAGGACTAAAGAATCTTTTTAACGAAACTAATCATTTATGACCATGAATGCAGTGACCTGAACTTCATTGATTTTTGAGGAATTTTAATTAGCCCTACAGGTACAAGCATGAGGAAACACAAGAAAACCAGACCCCCTCGTCAGTCAATGAAATGCCCCTAGCGAAATGCAACAAAGTGAAACGAGCGAGACACCTAAAAATGATATGCAAAAAGTGAAATGATCTCTGACGGAGGGCTGTAAGGACCGACTCTAACAGGATGGAACCGCGAAGGAGGAACAGTGAAGGCAGTTTATGGCTTTCATCGCACCTCTTTCAATGGGCAAGAGGTATTCAAGAGGTGGGGAGCAATTCCATAGAACGAATGACACGCGTCCCTGTACGATTTTACAAAACCGCTTTTCACTATGCGCCATCGCGCGTTATAGTTCGACCCAGGATGCCCAACGATATCATTGAGCGTCGTTGATCTACGAAGGGGTCATCAGACGATCATCATTTGTTGAAGGTGTGCGAAGATTAACACAGGTACGGTGGGCCATCGCACGTTAACGTTCGACATCGGAGGTTGAGCGATATGAATATACGCCGTTGATCTGGAAGCTGGCTAATCTAATGGTGATAGGACGCTGGACTTGCGTGAAATTTATTTATGGTATTGTGCGTGTATTTGATTGGCTATTGACTATATTTGTGGGCCCAGGGTCAAAGGTTTATCATATTATTTAAAATGCGAAAGGTTAACCTTAATCCTAAAGTTAAGTTCTAAAGTATTAAATTAATTATTTAATTACCAAGATCAATGGAACAGTGAGAGTTATGGAGACCCCGCTAGATTATCTATTTTGACCCCATCCATGAATACCATTAGAAATTGAATGGTTTTGATCCAAGGTTTTAATAAAGGCGAAAACTATATAAGGTGATGAGAATTATGAAGAAGTGAGTGCATGCGAAAGGGTTGGTAATAAACGAATCTCTTTCAGAGATATTTGTATGAATAAACTCTGATATATCTGAGTCTATGGTGCACCTGTGAATATGATGATTAATTCCTGGTTTGATTGACTGACGAAATCATGAATAACGTATGCTGAGTAAGGGTTGTGAATGAATACTTCACTCTGAAGTATATCTGTATGGAATGGGTAACATATTGCTAAGAGATCTGGATTAAGAATGCACCTCTGAAGAAAATGAATAAATCTGGTGGTCTGCAAGGTATGTAGTGTGGAAGTGGATGAAACGTGGACTATAGTAGTACTGAGGATTGAAGTCTTCAGTGAGGGGGTTGAAGCTCCCTTACAATGGTAACTGGTAAACGAAAGCAGGGGGTTGTAGCTCCCTTCCAGGAGAGGTTGGTAAATGAGAGAAGGTTGTAGCCTTCTGTAGGTGGGTACCTGCATGCTGGTATTTACAGCAGCGGTGGTTTTCTCCCGATTTGGGTTTACACCTTAAATCCTGGTGTTCATATGTGTTGTTTATGTTTGATGGTTTGTTCTATTATTTCCGTTCATACTTAATGCTTATCTGATGCAATGCTCTAAGTAAAGACATAATAACATATATGTTGGATGCAATACTGTAACATATGGTTTTAAGAGAAAGAAAAGAAAAATTGTTCAACCCTAAATACTGATTCACCCCCCCCCCTCTCAGTATTTTTCCCAACAGCTTGATGTTGAAGGTAACCCATTGTCAGTCATATTTTGGACTCTAATTATCAGAAAATATTCCACACATTCCACCTATGTAGAGTATATTGATTCCTTCATTCATCCTTCAGTCAACCTATTGAACAGTAACATGCAACCCAGAATTAGTGAGGAAATTAAGAAGGTCCTACAATTTTCATAGCATAATAGAATAGGAGATTGGTACTTGTACCAAAACCATACATATATAAGAGTATATGGATCAAATCTTGTTCCATATAAACTACCCCAAATACCTCCCAATGAGGTTATTTTCCCTCGAGTACATTAGACAGATCCTCAATTCAGATGCAATTAATTTCTTGGAAGCAAAGAAGAAGACACAGTTCAAATTAAAAAATCAGGTTGGCCCTTTTATCTGTAACAATAGAGATGCAGGTCCAGAGAATGAAATTTGTTTGTAGGAATTTAAATTCAGCAAGATTTTTCTATGGTATTATGATCCTCTAGGAGTAATAAGTAAATTGAGAATTAAATGAAAATTGACTCCTTATGTGCATGAAAAGAAATCAGATATTGAGAAATACTCCAACCAGTCTGAATGGTTGGAAAACACCTTGATAGAGGTAGAGAAGCAAGGTGATACTAGTCACATCTTGCATACTCCAGCCTAAGAAGATAGAAACTCAAAAAGAATCAAAGAGGAAGGATCATACACTGCAGATACAACCACAGAAACTAAATTTAAATTAATGTACAGAAAGAAACAAAAATTAAATCCTATCAATGAGGAAGTAGAACCAATTGAAGCAATTGATACTGAAACAATTGTAAAAGATAATGCTCCTATTGCAATGAAGAAACAGACTAGCCTTTAGTGCCAAAAACACAAATGATTCAAAAGCAGCACACTGTTGAAGTTTCATCATCCAACAAACTGGCAGAGAAGGAGATGCATATCAAAGAGAGATATAAAGACATCAAAGCCATAAATGAAGAAATTAAAACTGAAATATATTCCCAATATCTGAATCAAACTCCTGGCATCCAAAATAGGCTACTTTTTTCCTTTGAATATAAGAATAAAAAGATGCAGATGACATTTCTTCAACCTACAGTCCAAACTCCTAAGTCATTCGCTTATTGCAAAAAGACAAATTTTGAAGTCTTGGCCAAGGATATTCATCCTCTAGACCAAATCGAGTTTCATAAGCATGCAGGGTAGATGATTTATTCTAAAATCACCACCAAGGCCATGAGTGTACAGAACTGCAAAACACTCTTGCAAACATCAGAGATTAGCTCAAATTGGAAAAATCATCTTCACGGGAAAAAGACAATAGAATTAAATCTTTGGAAGATTTAGTAATTGAAGTAGGATATGATCCTAAAAATATCAAAGTTGCAGAATATTCGATGAAAAATAAGAATGCAGACATTGTTTCATTAAGAAAAAAACTTAAAATGCCTCCTACAGAACATCCTCGGGCCAAAGAAGTTCTAGAAAGTAAGAGCCAAAAATATGAAATGATGAATTTCATTCTTAAATTAACTGCCCAGATAAAAGAGATGGAGAATGAAATGGACAAGTTGGACTAGGAGAAAAAGGCAGCAGAAGAAATTCCTGTAGATAAAACAATTGTGCCTTCCACATTAGTAGAATCATTGGCTCCTAAAGTCCTAGTGTCCATAACACTGCCTGTCACCTTAGCAGCAAAATCTTCAACAACAACATCACAGCCTACAGATGAGGCAAGTAAACTAGTAAAATCTATGCAATATCTATCTACCCAAAATAATGAAATCATCATACTCAAAAAACAAATGAAAATTTTGGAAGATGAAAAGAAAATTTCTCAGATTATGCTTAAAAATGAAGAACATAAATCAAACAGGTTAAATGAGAAATTGAAGATGTTAGAGAAAGATCTAACACTGAAAGGACCCATGGCACAAGCCAAGTAGCAGCTATGGGCCAATATCATTGAATATTTCAATGATATTTGGCCATCCATATAGGTTATCTATAAACAGAAAGACTTAGTCAAATTAGCAGGTGAAGCTATCCAGAAAATAAAAGAAGAACTTGGTAAGAAGCCTGAAGAGGCAAATGAAATCATCAAATTCCTTAATTCCAAGAATAGACAAGAATTGGAAGAAATTTGTATAGCTTACAGTACAGATACAGTTATTGAAGTCAAGAAGGTAATTTTTAAAAGGAATCTGATGATACAGCTAGAAGAAAAATGTCAAAATATGGAGGTTGCCATCACAATGTTCATGATGAACTTTGACACTCTCAGACAAAAACACCTTCCAAATCCATTAGTCATTCATGACAGACTAATGAAACATGATTATTATGATAAAAAGATGAGAGAAGTGGCCAAGGATCAGGCCAACTTACCTTCTTCACAAGGAATTCCAACAGGGAAAGTCCTCTGCAAGAATTTTGAAAATATTTTTTACCTCCAACATGAGGTAAAACAAGCCAACATTTTCAAAATATACAGAGGCAGATGAAATATCCAGGAGGATGGTGAAGACAAAATTACCAGAAGCAGAATTATGGGAGAAATTAACTAATTTACTGTGAAAGCGGGAAAGGTTAGAAAATATAAAACAGAGAATGTTGTTTCACGATTACAGTTTGTAGTAAAGAACAAAAGTAATAGTGAAAGCAGAGACAGAGTCAAAGAGTATCAGATTCAAAGAGTATTAGTAAAAATCAGAGTGAAAGTTGACAATGTAGAGGACACTCCACTTCCTAACAAATAACCTACATTGAGCAAGCAACAAGAGGAGACAAATCAACAACAAGACAATCAATTCAATAAAAGAAGGGACAACTTGCATTAGTTAGATAGTTGTCTCTATATTCTTGCATGAAGATATTTCTTTTTCCTTGAATAATTCATAAGTTTGTTTTAGGATATTTTGTGAGATTTTTTATATAAATACTTCACATTTTGAAGTATTGAGTGTGGATGAATTGCTGAACATTTCTATAGTTGTACTATCCTAGAACTTGAGGGTGATTGTACCAATTTCAAGTCAGCAGACTAGATTAAAGCCATAAAGATATTATATTACAGGATTCATGTGTTGGGCCATTACAGTGAATTACTTTCTACTTGTTCAATTTTTTCTTTCTAAAGTTTTCACACGCTCATATGTTTGCTTAATCTAAATGATATAACTGGAATGTTATTACAGAATATGTTTAATTACACTATGTATAGAACTGTTTATCATTTATATGTTTTTCTTCTGATATCCAAATTAGGGAATTCTTAATTGCTCCCTTATTTCGATTGACCTCTGTCTTTTCACTCATCATTCGGATTTGAGAACCCTTAATTTCTCTCCTACCTTGATTGAAACCATTTTCACCATTAGCCAAAGGATATGAAGTGACTAAACTATCTTGCCCTGTGAACACTTCCCTTTAGAACCTTGATCCTTCTTCTGTTGCTTGACACTTTGAATCCTTTAGCCTAATGGAATACAGATCTACATCTATCCATTTGAGTAAGTGATTCCACCACCAAACAAAACCAAAATCAAATCTCAAATAGTCCTACATAACTAGCCTAAAATCAACAAAGATAAAAAATATAGAGAGAGCCCTCTCTGAGCATTAGGAAGGCTAGATCCTAAGGCTTAAAAGTAGGTTTGTGGTTTCCTCTAGTATTCTTTAAACCAAAAAAAATATATAAACAACCCTTTGAGAATTATTGGAATGATAACATCCTCGCGACCATACTGGGGAAATAACCAGTCCTCAGTGTTTAAAATAAATCTTATATATATATATATATATATATATATATATATATATCTTTTCACCTTAAGATTGTTTTAAAGGGTTGTTAGTAAACGTTTCATTAAAAATTGAAATTCTGGCTTCCAGAAGAATCTACTATACCAGGTCTAATCTAGATCCAAAACCTGCTATAATAGTAGATAATCCTGACAAAATTTTAAAGAAAAACAAAAAATTATAAATTTTAGGTAATAAAAATCCATTGATCAAGGCAAATTCTCTTCCCAGTAAATTATCAAGTTTACAAGACATTAAATTTGATTTGTCTTTTGAACAATCGTTGTTCAAAACTAAATTAGAAAGTGACTTATCTAATAGTGTACTTGATCTTGATTTTATTTCATTTATTGAAAGTCAGAAGGAAATTGTTTCACTAGATTCAGATGAAAAAGCCCTAGAAGTTCATGATAAACTTGATGCTCTTACTGAAACTTTAATAAATGGAATTGATGAAGCTTATCTCCAACATTTTGTTGAATTGACTGCTTTATCTACTTATACCCCTAGGCCTTCTACCAGTCGTTTAGCTACCAATCAATTAGAGTCTGTAAGTTCAAATTTATTTAGTACTGTTAGGGTCCTATAAATATAGGATCCATAATTTTGAATTGACTTTGATATTCTTGTAAATATGTACATACTTTGCTTTTTGAAAGTTGTTTTCCCATATTTTGAAAAAATGAAAAATAATAAAAAGCCAAAAAGAGGGTAAAAAGTCCTAAAAGAAAAATCAAAGGACTTAGAAAAATATAGACCCCAAAAGAAAAAATAAAAATAAGACCTGAAAGTGAGCAAGTCCAAATGCCACTACTTTACTTTTATTGCAAGAATCATGATTATGTGCAGAGTGTCAAATAATACCATAATCCATGATCAGTTAAACAGTTTAATCTTAAATTTTCATGTTTTAGATAGAGAATAAAGATTTTTCAAACAGTTTAAATTTGACAAATCAGTAGATAGGTAGAAAATAATCAGGAGCTCAACAGTTTAATCTGAGCCTTCGGATGAAATAAGGTAGATTTAGATAGTTCTATGCTTTGAAAGAAAAATGTTTTAAGGTTTCAAGCCTAATGCACCTACACAATAAATAAAAAATGTTAGAAATAAAGTTGGGTAGGTAGAAAGGAGTTGAGAAATCATGTAATAAAGCATCATCAGGAAAAATCACTAATTTCCCCTCCCCTACAAGTATTTAGTATTCTATACTATCTGTCAAAAAGGCTTAGAGCATTTCTCTGACTTTTGTTGGGATCAGACTCAAGGCTCGATGACTGGTTAGTTAAAAAATATTGAGTTCATACCTTAAACCCACATTTATCAACATTTACCCCTCATTCATACATCTTAATCCCTTTTTTCCTAAGTAAAACACATTTTTTACTTAGTGAAATTGTAAGCCTAAAAATTATTAACTTCATTCCCTTCAAAATCATTCACAAAACCCTAAAAAAGCATTTTCCTAAGTATAAGTGAAATAATACAACAAAGATGAGCAATGCTTTATTTTTATACTTTACTTAGAGGTAATATGTGCTTTGTTTCTATTTTACTACCCTTTTTTCACATTAACACCTAACTTAGTGTATTAAATCCCTAACTACACCCACCCATATATATTAATTCCTTTATATTTATAATAACCCCCAAAACCCATTATTTTAAGTTTAGACCAAAGTTTAATATCCCTCACGCGCAAAATAAAAATCCTGCCCTACAAACCTATTGGTCTAAACATAGCTTTATTTAAATATCCCGCCCCTATAGTTTTAAACTGTCAAAAGGTTGAAACTACATAAAATAAAGCTCGCACCCATATGCATTGATTAAAACATGGTATAAATGTTTTAATAAACCTTAAGCCTCCGCCACATATTATATACTGCTAAAGGTTTAAAAACTTTGTTTAAATGCATTTCATAAAGTTTGACCCATCCGTGCATATAACAAACCCTGGCCCCACCCCCATTCCAATGCAACTCCCAAATGAATATGGACCCTTCGTATTGATCCCCCAAATCTACAGTTGACATTCAATTTCGCACAGAAAAGATGCGCGATCACCCAAACTCCAACGCTGCACGAAATGGGTGGTTTCACAATTATCTCTCTCTTCCATGCACCCTTTTCCTATTGGATCACGTGGGTTAAGCCCAATACCACTTACCACCTCAATGTCATGCGATAACCACTATGGTTTTCGATCCATTGAACTCCAAAACCACCCTCCCTGCCAATGCGACCAACATTCAATGCATAAGGAATTTAACCAAAATTTATATTAAACCTTGGAAATGCATTCATTCTTTTATCTTCTGTACATTAACCTAAACCCACTACAATGCCTTCCCGACTATAAAAAATACCCTTTTTAAGCCGTTTTTTTCCATTTCTACGCCCGAAAAACCTACAAGATTTACCCTGTAAACCTGTGAAGATTTTCGAGGAGCTGTGCATTGCTCCAGACAATCTACAGACGCCGTGTTCCATTGAAAACCTCAAAAACATCTTCCGAAGCAAAATACCTGCATATAAAAGGTATTTTTCCAAAATTCAAACCAACAATTGATTTAAAAGACATTTTAAGATAAAAACATAGAATTTAAAAAATTGATTAAAAGAAACTGTCAAAATAGTCCAAAAACAGGCCAAACCCTGTCAAATTTTTTCCAGAAACCTTGTTTTACTGCTGCACACAATTTTGGAGGAAATTTGTGAGCTTTTTAAGTTTAATGAACTATTTTAAACTATGAATTAAGCCAGAAATCCTCTCAAGGTATCATAAGCCTCTTTGCCTAAATTTAACAGACTTTTTAAGCCCAATTTCTCATTAAAAGACTCAGGAAACCCTTGTTTCTTGTTTTAAGTCAGTTCAAAAGCCTATTAACCTCTTTGACAGACCTAATTGGAAAGAAAGCCCTAAGAAAAGACTATAATTCACCTGTTTATCCAAGAAGCCTCTGCTAAAGTGAAAATTACTTCTGCAAACAGTCTAAACTTGCAAAAGTAGCCAAAATGCCAAAAAATAGAGTTCTAGCAATCGTGAAGGTTCCAAAGTGCCAAAATCAAATCCAGTACTGTGACCATTTAAATCCATTATCACCTCCCTGCAGCGAGGGTTTCATTAACAATTATTTTGTTTTGCAGGTCATTAGAAAAAGGAGAATTTGGATAAAACAATCTAAATACTAGTTAAAGATTTGTTTTACTCCAAAATTTCACAAAGAAAAGAATTTTAAATAATATTCCTTAACAAAAGATTCTAGGCAGCAAAATAGAAAGAAGTCATTTATGCAGAGAGAGATAAATTGCACAGTGAATGGTAAAAATGAAATAAGAATTCACAATGACAGTGAAAACATAAACAGTCAAAGAGCATCAGAGTTAAAATGTATTAGATGAATGTTAGAGTGAAAGTCAAATCAGAAGAAGTTACAGAGTAGTTAAGGTAAAAATTAAAAGTAAATACAGAGGCAGTAAATGGTAAACAGAGATGAAAATACTTTCACCAACAATGAAATTTATCCAAAGTGAAAGTAAAAACGGTAAAAAGAACAAAAAGGTTAAAAGATGAAAACAAAGCATGAAGGGAAATTTGTGTAGAAATTTCCTGTTTAAGTCATATTTTTTCAGAAACTATTGTGGACAATCCAAGATGAATTTTGCAAAAATGAAGGAGGTTTTTGTTCCTAAGAGACCCATCTAAAAAAACTATCTCACTTTTTTCACAGGTATTACAGAATGAGAGATACATGAACATATTTCTAGCTTATGTTCTCAGACTATGCAAAGCTCGGTTTTACACATCTTTATACAGATCCTATTTTGAATAGCTGGAGCTGAATTTTAGGAACCTGAGAGAGGTTTATCTCAAAAACATATTTATCTACAGTAACCTCTTTCACTTTTTACATATCTATTTCGGATTGATATATACAAAGGTATCATTGGACCCCAAGTTTGCAGAATTTCTGGAGTAGAATGCACAAAGAAAGGAAACAGTTAGTGACTTGGATGCCTCATCATCAACTAAGAGTTGATATTAAATTAGAATTTCTCCTCTTTGTCATCACCTATCCATAAAAAATAGTGCCAATTATATTCATTAGTTTTAAGTTTCCTTTTATTAAGTTCTATTTATGTAAAATAGTTTGAGATATTTGTAAACCCATATTTATATTTTTTCAAGATATTTTAATTTAGAATTTGTATAAATACTTCAACTTTAGAAGTATTATAGTGGAATAAAATTGTTGGAGATTGTTATAGTCATTTCTTCTTGGACTTGAATCTTTTGTGATTCAAATTTCAAGTTAGCAGGCTAGATCAAACTAATTGGCATCATACTTCAGGATTCCTGTGATGAGATATTTGGAGTGAAGTATTTCCTTACTTGTCATTGTTTTTTTTCTTTGTTACATGCATCCATATATTTTTTTCTAAATATGAATGAATAACTAGGAGCATTACTACAGGATTTGTTAAAAGAACCCTGTTTTTATCTAGTTATCATTTAAATGTTTTCCTATGATTACCAGTGTAGGGAACCCTTAATTGCTCCATCTCTCGTTTGACCTCTTTCTACTACTTCCTTTTCCGGATCAAAGGATTCTTAAGTTCCCTTTATCCCGATCATACCACCTCACAAAACAACTTTCCAAGATCTTCAAGGATTATCCATCTTTCCTTGAAAACATTTGACCTTGTAGGATTTGATCCTAGTTCTGTTTACTTGATTTTGACTCCATAGCCCAACGGAAAAATAGATCTCCCACTATCCACCTCTTTCAAGTGATTTTTCCCACCAAATATACCAAAACCAAAACCAAAGCACATTCATAACTAGCCTAATATTTTACAAATTAAACAAAGTTAAACTTAAAGAGAGAGCCCTCTCTGAACCCTAAGAAGGCTAGATCATAGAGTTTGAAGTTTGTCTGTGGTTACCTTAGTGAGTTCTCCCTTGAACCTGGAGAAATTACTGAGTGATAAAATTACTGGAAACTCCACTGGGGAGACTAACATTTTCTTCATAAATATTTTACAAGATCTAATCTGATCTATGATGGTGGATGGTGATCAGACATACAAAGGTTAAAATCATCCACCTGACGACTCCAAAAAAATAAAAATAAAAAATCTAAGAATCCACTAGTAGAAGGATCTAGCTTGGTTGTATAGATAAAATGGCCCTTCTTTATGACTAATTTACAAGATGACGTAAGAATAAAATGCAGGTATGCTCCCATGAGCAGAGATCACATACCTGGATTTCCACACAAACTATCTGTTATCCACCTATAAATTTGTTTTAGCAAAAGGTGGCTAAAACTTTTTTTGACCCTTCAAGGAACAAATTTTATTTCTAAAAAGTGTTGGCTCTTGAAGAATCTTAAAGGCCTTATGCCTTTGTCCCATCTTCACTTCTGTGCCTACTCTACACTCAGAAATCCTACTGATTCCCAAGAAATAATATTGCTGCAAAGACCCTTTTACCCTTTTCCCCTTTTTTTCCAAAAAACTAACCTTCTCCCCTCTTTCCCCATAAGATCCCTCATTTTCATGTCTTTCCCCTTTTCCCTTTATTCAAAATCATTTTGATAAGGTTCTAATACCCTTTCTTAGCCTTATCGAAACCCACCAACTCCTTTGAAAATCATTGAAAAATTCCTAAAAAACGCATTTTCATATTATGGACTTAAGCCCCCTTGGGATAAGTCTTTAGCCCTCCCTTCCATGTGCCCTGATATTGGAACCAAGAGTCACCTTCCAAGTGCTTATCGCATTGCCCAATTGTGATTAGCCCCTCCTTTTTAACCCTCAGTCATATGTTTCTCCATGCACCCTAAGGCCCCGCAATAGGGTGCCAAGCCATTTTGAATATTAATTATGTCCGCCCAAAGTTTAAAACCTTTGGTTATATATTAAATCCATCAGCTTTTATTATATTATAAATTTTTCATCGGTCCAAAGTTCAAGGCAATCTCCATCGTTGATCTGATCCACAGATCGACGACACGCAATCCATTGCCCAGTGGTCCCCACCATCCACTCGCCGTTGCAAAAACCACGCGGTATCCATCGCACCGCCTTCAAGCAGAGGACGGTTTTTTCCCGATCGACAGTGATTCCATGCACCGCTTGATGCGTGGCCTGGGCACTATTCATAAAACCACCGTCCATCACGCATTAAAGAGCGAGCATGGACCCGGCGCAATATTGATGCGTGATGTTCGATCTAAGGCCGCTCATCGGACGATAGTCTCTCTACGAAGATGCTCGACAGTTAACCAGGCTACAGTGTAGCATTTAAAATATCTCTGCCATCGATCTGATCTTTAGATCGATAGCCCACCCTTCACTGCCCTGATTCCTCCGCTTTTACTCTTCGCCTCCGCTCCCGACCGTCGATCTCTGCACGATCGACGGCTCCAATTCATATTCCTTTTCCGCCTTCCCTTTGAATTCCTTTGATCGATCTCGACTGTTGGATGATGCCATCCAATGGCCATGATTCCTCCACATGCCTTATGAAGTAGTAAACCTATACATGCATGGATTTTATAATATTCGTTCGTATTTTTCAGGGTTAATGGTTTTTTCCTCCATAACTCAAGAAATCCAGAAGTAGAGGGTGACGATCCTCCCGCCTCTAATCCATTAAATAGAATCCTTCGTAGGGTTTCAAATTCATGTTTCATCGATGATCCATGAGGAATTGATGCCATACTATCCCTGCGCAACCCTGCACACTAGCAAAAAACACAGTAAATCAAGCACAGTCAGAGAGTATCAGCACCGAAGACAAAAATGCACCAGGACAGAAGATTAAAGACATATTTTGTGGGGATTACGTCTAAGATGGTTTATCAAAAGCCTAATCCCCAATTAAAACATAGTTTGAAGAAAATATTAAGTGTTTTATCAATAGGAAAGCCTCCACTACCACAGCTGAGGAAAATTGATCTCTCTAGCTACCATGATGCCACTTGTGCCTCAAAGTATTCAATCAAAGGTCGAAGTTATTGATCAGGACCAAATATCTGCCTCACAACGCAACCAGAGGATAAATTATGCTGACAAACTAATGACAAAATATCAGCAGAGTAACTTCAACATCACACAGAGCCTCAAAGGTCAACAAAAGCTCCCACCAAGCTTAATCTTTAATGTAAATCATTTAATACAGAGGATATGTATGTAAGTTTCTTCATTGAGCCTCCCAAGGGCCAAGAAGCCATTTAAGTCTGTATTAATTAGTTTTTGAGATCTTTTATCAGATCTCACCTCCTCATTCTTCTATATATACTTCTGAGGAAGATGAGTGAGGGGTTGGTTGAGTTGGTTGTAGAACTTTGAAATACACTTGAGCTGAAACTTTTGATTGTAAATAGTGTTCACTGGCCCTTAGAGCTCTCCATGTGTTAGATTAGTTAGGCTGAATAGTGAAGATGAATGTTGAACTGAAACATTGGACTTGAAGACTGTAACTGGTTTGACATCAATAACAAGTTGTTTCTTGGGATCCTGGTCTATATCACTGGTGAAGTGCCCCTTTCTTCATTATTGTTTCCTTCTATGTATGTCATATTGTTCACTATTCTCTGATAAAGAACAACATTTATGGAGTTAGGATGTACTGTTTACCAGTACCCTTCTCTGACTGATAAGCTTTATCTCCATGTTTTCCTCCAATTTTTTTATTTAAGAATGATTCAATACAGTTTAAGCAGTTAGGCATGTTGGCGTTCCCTCGTCCTACTGTTTGCTTCAAACATTGTTCTTTAAAGTTATTTTCATCATTTTCTTATTAAAGTTAGACTAGAAAAGTGATGGTTTGTCCTATTTCTAGTTTCTATTCTCTAAAGGCAGATTTTGAAGGTTTCCCTTGGTGTTGACTGAAAGCAGACTAGGTTTGAAAGTACTTTATCTGATCTTAAGTTACACTTTGTATTCTATGAAATGTTTTCATACTTTCTGAAGGTAATTATGCAGATTACTGGATTGTTTGTCAATTAAGCTGCTTTAATACATACTTTCCCAAGAAGTTTATGGTTAGCCCTGTTCTTGGTTGGTTTTAAACAGTTACTTAAGAGGCTTTTCTTGTTTGGACCGACTATAAATCCCCCGTGAAATTATTATCAGTTTCCACCCCTCCAACACTTTATCGTTTCCATCCCATCACTCTAATCTCAATAATCTTGTGATATAGATGACTTTCCCCTTGGATCACTCTTGATGTTGTTGTTCAATTAAAGCCCTGATATGACTCCATATCCCAATGGACTAAAAACCAGCGTTATATCTATCTTTTAGCCAAATCTGTTCTACTTGCTTGCAACTTCTCACCATTGAAACTCTTTGCACTTAGAAATTTCCCCTTAGGTAATTTTCATGCTCAACCATCCAAAAACAAAACAAAAACCTTGGCCTTCATAACTAGCCTAATATTATTACCCCAAAATTCAAAGACAAATCCATCTTTGCACTTATTGGAGAGATCCCTCTCCGGATTCAGGAGGGCTAGATCCTAGAATCCCAAAGTGGTTGAAATAATGTTTCTTCTGCAGTTTTAGTCTCACCAATCTGATTAAATTACAGATTCCTAACATTTCTGGCGACTCCGCTGGGGACTATTTCCCTTAAAAAATTCATAAAATCTTGTGAGTAAAAGCAACCTTTTCAAGCACTTCCAAGAAATGGTAATCATGATAAAACTTGCTTGAATCAGTGACAAACTCGGCAAACCCTAGGATTCTCATAAATATTTATCTAAACCTTGAAAAATCAGTTGGCTTAGCCATAAGAGTAGAATGTCTTTGTCTCATGACCGTAGCTAAGTTTTGAAACAAAGTTAGGACATTCTTAGAAACCACACAACTGAAAAATAACTTAGAAAACACAAAAATATTTCATATTGGTATCCAATAAACATGGTGGTGGACCATAAAACCTTTTACCTCCTTAGGAGCTAAAAACTTCCACTTGGAAACTCCACAATCCTTAGCAGACCTTAAGACTCCACTGGGAAGAACCCTCATCATTGTAACATTAGTAAAACTCAGTTAGAGGACTGTAGGATTGAAATTTATATAAACAAATTAGTTAACCTCTCAAAGATTGTCATACCTGGTTGAAACTTTTTTGTTTATTTGGGTCTGAAAAACACAGCATAGTGGCTCCTAGAAAGATTCACACTAGAGCCTATCCTGACCCTGATTCACCTGAGTTAGTGGATAACCCAGAAAGTATCCTTAGGAAGTCTCCTATGATTAAATTATCAACTGTTTTCAGATCACCCTTGAGAGCTAGTTCAGTTCCCGAAAATCTTACAGCTCTACAAAAATCACAAGCTGACTTAGTAAATCCATTTAGAACTAGGTCATTTGATGATATAATCCAGCTAGACTCTAAGTCTTCACTTTCATCCCCGGAGACAAGTGAACCTCTTGGTAGTAGAGAAACAACACCTCCTGATTTACATTTCCTTCATAACCTAGGTGTCTCTCATCCAAGATCAGCTCAGCAATCTATTCCTGGTTCATCCACTTCTGCTCACCCTACATCCACTGTTCAAACCACTCCACTTCAGCCCATTTTCCCTCTTGTTAATCCACCTCTTGTAAATCCACCCCCACCACATATCATGGCAGCATGGTATGCTCCCTTAGTCCTTCCTGTATCATTATTCAATCTTCCACAGGACTATCAATCCACAATTCCATTATATGACGCTACTAATGCTACTACTCCATCACAACATGTGGATAAGATGAATGAATATTTTGACAGAAATGAAATTGATGATGATTCTGTCAAACTTAGATTATTTTCTCAAAGCTTGGGGGGAGAAGTAAGAAAATGGTTTAAAAGCTTAACCCCCCACAGTATAAATGATCTCCAAGCCTTCCATAAAATATTCCTAAACAAATGGGAAGTGAAGAAGAATCCTCTCCAAATCCTCTCTGATTACAATAACCTCCATAGAAACACCAGGGTAAGTGTACAAGCTTATTGTAACATATTTAATAGTGTATATAATGCACTTCCCCCAGATCTAAAGCCTCCACAAGGCGCAACATTGAAAAAATTTCCTGAAGGATTAGATCCTGAAATGACCTATCAACTGAGAGAGAGAGACCCTGCAACCCTTGAAGATATGCAAAAAGGGGCTCTCGCTGTGGAAGTTAATTTAATAGAGAAGAGAGCGAGAATGAAGAATCAGAAGAGAATGTCCTTCAGAGAGGAATCTACACCTTCTACTTCCAACTCAAAGATGGAGAGAATGATAGAGGAGATGATGAAAGAGATGAGCATAATTAAGAGAGCACAAGAAAGCCAAAATCAAAATGCTCCTCAAAATAGAAATCAGAACCAGAATTAGAATTTTAGAAGAAATCAACCTCCAAACAAACCTAGGGAAGATTATCAACAGATCACTCCTCCTTTCCATCAAAACTATGTAAGTGAGGTTGATGAAACAGATGAGCAAGTAGAGGATGATGATATTAATATGTTGGGAGTAGATGATTATGACTTTGAAGTTCATTATGATAGAAAACAAGGTCTTTACACACCTTATGATGACAAAAGAGATGATGATGAAAATTATTATCAAGACATGGAGAATGTCATCATAGAGTCTCAAAGAGAATATGACCTTAGAAGCAAAACCAGTCAACAAACTCCCAACATCAAAACCTCTGACAAATCTTCACAAAACAGCACTACAACTAAGCCTAAAATTGTCAAACCAAGGGAGAAAACAGTTGCTGTAAATTTTGATAAAGGTAAAGAGAAAGGCACTCAAAACAATGAAAAACAGAGTGCAAACCTTAGCAGTACTAACACTTCAGCTAGTAATCTTGTCAAAACGATTTTTTCAAATGTAAATAGGACAAGTCAGCAAGCTGATGTTGCTGATAGACTAGCAGCTAATAAGGCTAAGACCAGCACTTTAAAGAGTCAAATTCCTTTCAGCTTGGAGCATGAAATTTCAAAGATCAAAATTTCTGTTCCCTTGACTGAGTTGGCTACCCAACATGTATATAAGACCCAAATTTTGAAGGCTTTAAACATATAAGGAAATGAGGACATAGTCAATCTTACTGATGACCAACCAGAGCTTATTTTTGGTCCAAAGATTGAAGGTATGTATCAAGAGGGACATGTTCCTCCCTTTTATGTGAGTTTAAACATTCATGACAAAATTTTTCACAACGCTATGCATGATTCTGGGGCTTCTCATAATTTAATGCCTAAAGCTGTGATGGAGACCCTTGGTCTAGAAATCACCAGACCTTTACTCCTTTGACTCAAGCAGAGTAAAATGTTTAGGATTAATCAAAGACCTCTGTGTTAACTTAGCCCAAATTCCAGCCAAATGTTTAGTCATGGATATTATTGTAGCTGATGTGCCCCCAAAGTATGGAATGTTATTATCTAGATCTTGGGGGGCTAAGTTACAAGGGACTATGCAAATGGACATGACCTATGCGACTATCCCTATTTTCAATCAGACTAGAAGACTTTACAGGGAGTCCAATATGAAATACATAGTTACAATTCAAGACCGACCACAAAACTCTCCTTTATATTCTGTAAATACAGGCCTTGATTCCTTCATTATGTTTAATGATGAAACACTTAGTGAACAAGTCACCTTAACAGGATTAATGGCCGATAGGGAGGAAGAGGAACATAACGCAGAAGTGTCAAAATAGTTTGCTGCATTTTAAGACAGTAGCAAACCAAACAAAGATCTTGAGCTACAAGTTAGGTATCCATTACTTTTGAACACTCACAATCAAGAAAAAAATCCTCAAATAAACGAAAATCTCGGGGAATAAAAACAAATACAACTAAGTGTTGAGATTCCACAACAACCCTTGAGCACATTAGTTGAAGAGGACATGGACCAGGATGAAACCGAAAATAGTCCTCTATGGAGTATGTATTTTGATGGGTCATGCACTAAGAATAATTCTGGTGCAAGTGTCTGGATTACCAACATTGAAAACAATCACACAGAAAGCATTTCCTGCAAATTAAACTTTCAGTGTTCCAATAACATAGCAGAATCTGAATCCCTTCTCTTAGGCTTACATCTATTGAAAAAGTTAGGAGCCACAAGAATTAATGTGTATGGGGATTCAGAGTTAGTCATTAGGCAAGTCAATGGGGAGTATAATGCAAATCATCTCGGACTCAGAGCCTACCGAAATGATGTCATGGACCTTTTAAAAACTTTCGAGGAGCCCAAATTGATTTTTGTCCCAAGAAAAAAAAATATTGTGGCTCACAATTTAGCCTTTGCAGCTAGAACATGCTTAACGCCATATAACACCAAAGACTACACAACTTAGATAAAATTTAGACCAGTTGTGCTTGATAATGAGAAGTATTGGCAGGTGTTTGACAATGACAAACAAATAGAAGACTTCATGCAATTCAGAAATGAATTCAAACTACACAATTCAGACTCAGATTATGATACAGACTGCAGTGAAGAAATTTTTCTTAGTAAAGAAGAGCCATCTCCCGAACTTGTCAGTATCAATCTTCTGGGTGACAAACTTAAAAACAAAACATAAATGACTGCAGAGCTAGAAACAGAGGATTTAGAAACTTTGCACTCTAAAGATGAAAGTTTTCCAAGCGGTCTGGCACCTTTAAAAGAGTTTTTTGACTTTAACAATGTGGCTAAGAAGCCAAAACTGGAACCTGTAGAGACTGAAGTAGAAGAGTGCAATATAGGTAGTGAGGAAAAACAGAAAATGATTAAACTATCTAAATATTTACCAGCTCACATTAAACTCAAATACATACAGCTGTTTAAAGAATTTTTTGATGTTTTTGCGTGGAGTTACGAAGATCTTAAATCCTATGACACTGAAATAATACAGCACAAAATTCCTCTTAAAGAAAACCAAAAACCATTCAAATAGAAACTGCGCAGAATAAACCCTGTTCAGTTGCCTTTGGTTAAGAAGGAGATCATGAAAATGTATGAAGCTGGTATAATTGTCCCTATTAGATATTCTGAGTGGGTGTCTAATCTGGTGTCGGTTAGGAAGAAAACTGGAGAGATCAGGTTTTGTATAGACTTTAGAGACTTAAACAAAGCTTCATTAAAAGACAACTACCCTTTACCAAAGATGGATCACATTTTACAAAGGGTGGTGGGGTCTGGAAGAATTTCTTTGCTTGATGGCTACTCAGGGTACAATTAGATCTTAGTTCACCCTGCTGATCAATTAAAGATAGCCTTTACTACACCATGGGGCACTTTCATGTATGTGAAAATGCCCTTTGGTCTAATGAATGTTGGAGCAACTTTTCAAAGAGCCATGGACATAGCATTCTCGGAAGAATTGGGCTACTTCATCATTATATAACTTGATGATGTCACTGTGTTTTCAAAAATAGATGAAGAGCATTTAGAACATTTAAGAAAGGTTTTCGAGAAATGCAGAAAATTTGGGATATCTTTAAACCCTAAGAAGACACTATTTGGTCTCCAAGAAGGTAAAATTCTTGGGCACATCATTTCAGAAGAGGGTATTAAGATAGATCCAAAGAGGATTGAGGCCATATTACAAATCTCTCATCCTTAGAACATCAAGGAGTTGCAATATTTCATTGGAAAGATTAAATTTTTGAGAAGGTTCATCCCCAACTTGGATGAGCTCCTTAGGAATATCACAAACATGTTGAAGAAGGAGCAAGTGGTGAAATGGACCTTCGAAGCAAAGAAGTCCTTTGAGCTGGTGAAACAAGCGTTAACCAAAACACCGGTTCTAATGAGTCCTAATTTTTCAAAATATTTTTATATTTTTTCGTTTGCATCAGAACATACCATAGCTGCTGTCCTTTTACAGAAAAATCCACAAGGACAAGAGCAGCCTATTGCATTCTTTAGCAAGGCATTGAGGGATGCCCCTCTGAAGTATAACATTATGGAGAAGTAAGCTTTTGCTTTGGTTAAAGCATTGAAAGACTTCAGAGTATACATTATTCACTCACACATCATTTCCTTTGTCCCAAACTCAGTTGTTAAAGACATTCTAACACAGGACCCAGACGGTAAGAGAGGTAAGTGGATTGTTGTTATTCTTGAATATGATTTAGAGAGAAAACCCACTAAGCTCATCAAAGGCCAAGGTCTAGCTAGATTAATGGTTGAATCCAATTTTGAAGTTCTTGATATTAATATGATTAATGCTTTGGATGATAAAGAGGAAATCTCAACTCCCATTGTCAAAAACCATTTCATAAATTCCTCTTGGTATGTTGATATTGTTTATGTTTTGCTTAATTTGAATACACCTCCTAGTTTGACAAAAAAAAAGGAAAGATTCCTCAAATTGAAAGCTGTAAACTATTGCATTATAGATAAATGTCTTTATTGGAAAAATGCAAGTGGTGTATTGCTTAAATTTTTGCCTGAGTTTGATGCAGAGAAGGTCAAGCACCAGTTCCATGAAGGAGAGTGTGGAGGTCATTTGTACTGGAAGACAACAACCAACAAAATTTTGAGGGCTGGTTTCTATTGGCCTACTCTTTTCCATGATGTGCACAAGATACTCATAGCCTGTCATAAATGTCAACCTTTTGAAGGCAAAATAAAACTGCTACCCCTACCTCTGCATCCAATCACTGTTGAAGCTCCTTTTCAACAATGGGGACTTGACTTCATAGGAGAAATCCATCCACCATCTTCTACCCAACATAGATGGATTCTCACTGCCACAGACTACTTCCATAAGTGGATAGAATCCATACCTTGTAGGCAGGCCAATGATTCAATTATCATAAAATTTATGGAGACTAATATTCTCTCCAGATTCGACTGTCCTACCAAGATCATCATTGATAATGCAGCAGCATTTGGATCAAAGAATATGGTTGAGTTTTGTCATAGATATCAGATAACATTGGGGAATTCCATGACCTATTACCCTCAAGGTAATGGACTTGCAGAATCCTCAAACAAGAGTTTAGTGAACACAATCAAGAAAATGTTGGAGGACAACAAAAAGTCTTGGCACACAAAGCTAGTTCATGCACTGTGGGCTGATAGATTGACTTTGAAGAAATCTATTGGTATGTCACCTTTCTAGCTTGTGTATGGTACTGATGCAATTTTTCCAAACAGCCTTGGTGTACTAGTTATGAAGTTGATTCAAGAGTTTCAGACTGAAGAAAATGACATGATCAGAAGAATAAATCAGACCATTCATCTTCAGCTAACCAGAGAGGAGGTTTATAACAAAACATTGTAGAAGCAGATCAACATAAAAAAGCTTTTTGACAGATGAAAAAAGGCCAGCAATTTCAAAATTAGGGAAAAAGTTTTAAAGTGGGACCCAAGGAGGGAAGACAAGGGCAAGCATGGAAAATTTGACAACTTATGTCTTGGCCCTTACTCTATTCATTCAACTACTCGTAACAATGCCTATTTCTTATAAGAGTTGAATGGAGCAGAATTTTTGAAGGTCCTGTCAATGGAAGGATGCTTAAACATTACTTCTCTTGATCTGTGATATGTTTTGAAGCATTTTATCTTTTTTCCATTATAAATATTTCATCCACCATTGCATTCAAAGTTAGAAAAATCAAAATACAAAAACAAAAGAAAGAAAGAAAAGAGGGCAGATTGTGAAAACAAGAAAGGTATAGCCCCATACCAAAAAAGAGAAACAAATCTGAAAGTGTGCAAGCTCAAATGCCACTCTTGAAGAACACACTTCTAGTTAGTCAAACAACTTAATCTTGACTAATTAGCTTTAAATTTTCTACTGATTGGATATTGAATTTGATTTTCTAAACTGTTTAAATCTTGGCTTATCAATAGATAGTTTATGATAGAAATTAAAGGTTCAAACATGCTCAAAATATGAACCTAAGTTTCAAAGAGAAAATGACTCAAATCTGTTTCAAATATTGAGTCAAAAAATGTAAATCTGGTTCTAATTAGCTCAAAATCTGAACCAGAGAAAAAGAAAGAATAACTCAAGCAAAGTCAAAACAGAGTTGTAAAAAGATGAAGGAAGTGCTTTAAATTTTCAGATCCTAAGCCTTCCATTTTGATTTAAATTTTCTGCAAAGTAAATATCTATGTACAACTTGGTTTTTATGCCATAGATCACAACAAGTCAAACAGCTTAATCTTGACTTGACTATTTTTAAATTTCTGTTGTAGAATTTAGAGAATAAAATCTGTTGGACAGTTTAATCCCAACAGATGGTAGATTAGGTAGAGAATTATATGGACTCAACTGTTTAATCTGAGTCCATGGAGAAATAAGAAGTAGAAATAGATTAGATTTCCTGCTTTCAAAAGAATAAAATGTTGTAAAAGAGTTTGCCAATCCAAGTGCACTCTGATGAAGAAAAAATGCTAGATCAGCAGGATTGGGTAGGTAGAAAGTTTGTATTGATGAAGATCCATTATTTCTATAACTGCTAAATATGTTTTCGAAGTAATATCATCCCAGCAAAGGAAGAGAAGCCCAATGGATGAGGCCCAGGTCAGCCTCCTAGAGAACATAATGGATCAGGCACAGGTTATCCTCCCAGAGAATGCAAGTTTTAAGTTCTTGATGCCTTCAAGAAGGCACCATCCCCAAGTGGAGCCACTGTTAGCCACCTATAAATTTGTTTTAGCAAAAGGTGGCTAAATTTTTTTTTGAGCCTTTAAGGAACAAATTTTATTTATAAAAAGTGTTGGCTTTTGAAGACTCTTAAAGGCCTTATGCCTCTGTCCCATCTTCACTTCTGTGCCCACTCTACACTCAGAAATCTTGCTGATTCCCAAGAAAGAATACTGCTGCAAAGACCCTTTTCCCCTTTTTTTCCAAAAAACTAACCTCTTGTTCTCTCCTCTTTCCCCATAAGATCCCTCATTTTCATGTCTTTCCCATTTTCTCTTTATTCAAAATCCTTTTGATAAGGTTCTAAGAACCTTTCTTAGCCTTATCGAAACCCACCAACTCCTTTGAAAATCATTGAAAAATTCCTAAAAAACGCATTTTCATATTATGGACTTAAGTCCCCTTGGGCTAAGTCTTTAGCCCTCCCTTCCATGTGCCCTGGTGCTGGAACCAAGTGCCAGCCTTCCAAGTGCTTATCGCGTTTCCCAATTACGATTAGCCCCTCCTTTTTAACCATCGGTCATATGTTTCTCCATGCGCCCTAAGGCCCCGCAATCGGGTGCCAAGCCATTTTGAATATTAATTATGTCTGCCCAAAGTTTAAAACCTTTGGTTATATATTAAATCGATCGGCTTTTATTATATTATAAATTTTTTGTAGGTCCAAATTTCAAGGCGATCTCCACCGTCGATCTAATCCATAGATCGACGGCGCGCAATCCATCGCCTAATGGTCCCCGCCATCCACTCACCGTTGCAAAAACCACACGGTATCCATCGCACCGCCTTCAAGCAGACGACGGTTTTTTCCCGATCAGCAGCGATTCCATGCACAAATTGACGTGTGGCCTGGGCACTATTCATAAAACCACTGTCCATCGTGCGTTAAAGATCGGGCATGGACCCGGCGCGATATTAATGCATGCCATCCGATCTAAGGCTGCTCATCGGACGGTAGTCGCTCTACGAAGATGCCCGACAATTAACCAGGCTACGGCACGACATTTAAAATATCTCTATCGTCGATCTAATCTGTAGATCGACGGCCCACCATTCACCACCCTGATTCCTCCGCTTTGACTCTTCGCCTCCGATCCCGACCGTCGATCTCTGTGCGATCGACGATCCAATTCATATTCCTTTTTCGCCTTCCCTTTGAATTCCTCTGATCGATCACGACCGTTGGATGATGCCATCCAACGGCCATGCTTCCTCCACATGCCTTCTGAAGCAGTAAACCTATACATGCATGGATTTTATAATATTCGTTCATATTTTGTAGGGTTAATGGATTTTTCTGCCATAACTCAAGAAATCCAGAAGCAAAGGGTGATGATCCTCCTGCCTCTAATCCATTAAAGAGAATCCTTCGCATGGTTTCAAATTAATGTTTCATCGATGATCCATGAGGCATTGATGCCATACTATCCCTACGCAACCCTGCACACTAGCAAAAAACACAGTAAATCAAGCACAGTCAGAGAGTATCAGCACCGAAGACAAAAATGCACCAGGATAGAAGATTAAAGACAGATTTTGTGGGGATTACGTCTAAGATGGTTTATCAAAAGCCTAATCCCCAATTAAAACACAGTTTGAAGAAAATCTTAAGTGTTTTATCAACAGGAAATCCTCCACCACCACAGCCGAGGCAAATTGATCTCTCTAGCTACCACGATGCCACCTGTGCCTCAAAGTATTCAATCAAAGGCCGAAGTTATTGATCAGGACCAAATATCTATCTCACAACGCAGCCAGAGGATAAATTTTGCTGACAAACTAATGACAAAATATCAGCAGAATAACTTCAACATCACACAAAGCCTCAAAGGTCAACAAAAGTTCCCACCAAGCTTAATCTTTAATGTAAATCATTTAATACAGAGGATATGTATGTAAGTTTGTTCATTGAGCCTCCCAAGGGCCAAGAAGCCATTTAAGTCTGTATTAATTAGTTTTTGAGATATTTTATCAGATCTCACCTCCTCATTCTTCTATATATTCTTCTGACGAAGATGAGTGAGGGGTTGGTTGAGTTGGTTGCAGAACTTTGAAATACACTTGAGCTGAAACTTCTGATTGTAAATAGTGTTCATTGGCCCTTGGAGCTCTTCTTGTGTTAGATTAGTTAGGCTGAATAGTGAAGATGATTGATGAACTGAAACATTAGACTTGAAGACTGTAACTGGTTTGACATCAATAACAAGCTGTTTCTTGGGATCCTGGTCTATATCACTGGTGAAGTGCCCCTTTCTTCGTTATTGTTTCCTTCTATGTATGTCATATTGTTCACTATTCTCTGATAAAGAACAACATTTATGGAGTTAGGATGTATTGTTTACCAGTACTCTTCTCTAACTGATAAGCTTTATCTCCATGTTTCCCCCCAATCTGTTTATTTAAGAATGATTCAATACAGTTTAAGCAGTTAGGAATGTTGGCGTTCCCTCGTCCTACTGTTTGCTTCAAACATTGTTCTTGAAAGTTATTTTCATCATTTTCTTATTAAAGTTAGACTAGAAAAGTGATGGTTTGCCCTATTTCTAGTTTCTATTCTACAAAGGCATATTCTGAAGGTTTCCCTTGGTGTTGACTGAAAGCAGACTAGGTTTGAAAGTACTTTATCTGATCTTAAGTTACACTTTGTCTTCTCTTAAATGTTTTCATACTTTCTAAAGGTAGTTATGTGGATTACTGGATTGTTTGTCAATTAAGTTGCTTTAATATATACTTTCCCAAGAAGTTTATGGTTAGCCTTGTTCTTGGTTGGTTTTAAATAGTTACTTAAGAGGATTTTCTTGTTTGGACTGACTATAAATCCCCTATGAAATTATTATCAGTTTCCACCCCTCCAACACTTTATTGTTTCCATTCCATCACTTTAATCTCAATAATATTTTGATATAGATGACTTGCCCCTTGGATCACTCTTGATGTTGTTGTTCAATTAAAGCCCTGATATGACTCCATAGCCCAATGGACTAAAAACCAACGTTATATCTATCTTTTAGCCAAAGTTGTTCTACTTCCTTGCAACTTCTCAACTTTGAAACTTTTTGCACTTAGAACTTTCCCCTTAAGTAATTTTCATGCTCAACCATCCAAAAACAAAACAAAAACCTTGGCCTTCATAAATAGCCTAATATTATTACCCCAAAATTCAAAGGCAAATCCATCTTTGCACTTATTGGAGATATCCCTCTCTGGATTCAGGAGGGTTAGATCCTAGAATCCCAAAGTGGTTGAAATAATGTTGCTTCTGCAATTTTAGTCTCACCAATCTGATAAAATTACAGATTCCTAACACTACAAAAGGTAAATTGGGATAAAAATCTTCCTATGTTTTGAGATGAGAATATTGATGATGATCTAGGTGGATATCGGTGGCCACCCACCTATTCCATTTGGACCAACACCATCAATTCTTGCAGCTTTTCACATTCAACACAACTTACTATTTTTAACAGGTTTTCGGGTCCTCCACTCTCGGAGTCATTTTGGGGGGTTAATGATCCAGGTGGATATTGGTGGCCACCCACCTGTTCCATTTGAACCCCCATCATTAGTTCTTTCAGTTTTCAGGTTGCAACAAAACTTACTATTTTTAGCAGTTTTTAGGGTCTTGAACTTCCGGAGCCGTTTTGAGGCCCTAAACGATGTTTTTTGGGTATCGCGCCTCCAACAAATATCATTCTATTCCGAAATGATATTCATGCCGAAAGTTTTAGTCCTCAGATAGATCTTTCTAACGAGCTATTGAGTGCATCAAACGGAGATCGTATGCCAAAGTTACGTCCCTAGGAAGTTGAACCACCAACTTGCCCAAATGGGGCCCATAGTTTTGGCGCTTCATCTCCTAGGGTTTGGTTTTTGGACGTTTAGATTTCTCCATTGTTTCTCAATAATAAATAGGCCCTCGAGCCTCATTGTAACACAGTTCAGAGGTCTGTAGCCACCACATCTCTTCTCAGATATTCGCTACCAACACCCTAGCTATTGTATTTCCATTATGTATGTAAGCATATTTCTGTTATTTGATATTAATGAAATGACGCATTATTTCCACTGAATCTCTATGTTTATGGTTATTTCGGTATTTTTTTGCGTTCCTGCATAAATCCGGATCAGTGGTATCATAATGGGTCTGCTCTTTCTTTGTTTTTCTTTGCATGTCCCCAACGCGGTCAGGGTATAAGGAGTTAGGGCTCGATCTGGTTGAACCCTTACAAGATCAACCTCGCAAACCCCGATGACCTCCCATGGCAGAAGAAAAGAAAGACGAGGGAGTAGGAGATCCTATCAAAATACTGCTCGAGGAGGCCCTCGAGAAACAAAGGAACGCGATGATGGATAACTTTGCTCAAATCCTTCAACGACTGCCCAGATATGGCGCATCTACATCTAACAGCCACTCTGGAGGCGTCACTCCCTTCAAGGTACAGGTAAACTTTGACATTCCTATATTTGAAGGAAAAATAGATGCAGACGCCGTAGACAGATGGTTAAATTTGCTGGAAGGGTATTTCTCAGTCCATGACTTCTCTGACCGAGAAAAGATTATTTTTGCACTCCTCAAAGTCGCCCCCCATGTCAAAGACTGGTGGGAAACCTACCGTGAGCAAGAGGGCGAAGGGGAACCCTCTCTATTCTCGACCAAACCCACTTGGAATTCATTCCGAGACGGCATCAAGGAACAATATTACCCCGTGGGGAGCTATGAGGACAAATACATCCAATGGACCACGCTGCGGCAACAAAAGGATCAAGATGTGCACGAACTGACGAATCTGTTCCATACCCTGCACACAAAGTTGGGTATTAAAGATTCAGAGAGACATTGGTGCTCAAGTACCGCGGCTGTCTGCACAAACACATTCAGGAGGAAATGGAGTTCCTCAAAATTACATCGCTTGGCATGGCATATCGCTATGCCGCCAAGATCGAGCAGAAATTTAAGCAGAAGAAGCAAGACTTTGGATCTGCAAATCCGAAAGGTGCCCCCAAACCGAAGAACAAGGGGCAAGGTCAAAGCAATGTGACTCAGAGCAATACCACAAATCCAAAGGACACAGGGAAGTGGTATGAATTTCATAATAGCCCCACTCACAGCACAAACGAGTGCCGGGCCAAACAGTGTTTGGTGGCCGAACTAAAGGCACCCGAATCAGATGAATTTTTTGATCCTGAGTTAGAACCAGACAAAGGCAATGACAAAGGGAAGAAAATCATTGATGCGGATCCTAGTGCCATTGTTGCCACCACCAAGATCCAGAAGGAGGGTCCAGAGGATCCAGAGGAGGGGGAGTGCCTCTTCCAGTCACAGATGTGGGTAAAGGGTTCTCCGCTGCAATTTATCGTCGATAGCGGAAGCCAAAAGAACCTCATTTCAACAGAGGTCGTGAAGTGGCTCAGCCTACCGACCATAGCACACCCGTAGCCATATACCATCGGGTGGCTCCACCCAAGGAGAGATCTCCGCATCCGCCAGCAGTGCTATCTTCTGTACAGTATCAAGCCATTCACGAATGAGGTATTATGTGATGTTGCTCCTCTTGATGTAGGTGATGTATTATTGGGCCAACCATTCTTGTGGAGGTGACATGCCATGTATGAGTCTAGGCCTCGTGCTGTTATTATTACTTTGGGAAATAACTTGTACAGGATACCAGAGGTAGTACTGCCTCCTGTCATCTCTTTGACTACTGCAAAACAACGCAGTAAGATTGTTTCCCAAACAAGGAAATTCATTTTCCTTACAACTCGCTCACAGGGAAAGAAGAATATTGGGGCCACAACCTCGAAACAGGGATCCCCTGTACGGCTGTAGCAAATGAACAAATTCATGGAGGAATACGAGGACATTTTCTCCTCACTCCCAGAGGTTCCTCTACACTGTCAGGACAAGCACTCCATTGATCTGACTCCCAACGCACCACCGCCTAATGTTGCCATACATCCTACAACTACACATACAAAATCCAAACATGTATTGTCTGAGGCTAATAAAGAAACCAAATTTACTAAACGCATCTAGCATGTCCACCCACAGGTCCATGACATCTTCAACACATCTAATACTCAGTTCAGCAGAATTTGCCTCATCTCATGGAGGATCTCAACGCAATGGGGACCATTTCTTCCTAAGGAGGGAGGAATGATCCAGGTGGATATCGGTGGCCACCCACCTATTCCATTTGGACCAGCACCATCAATTCTTGCAGCTTTTCACATTCAACATAACTTACTATTTTTAGCAGGTTTTTGGGTCCTCCACTCTCGGAGCCGTTTTGGGGGCTTAATGATCTAGGTGGATATTGGTGGCCACCCACCTATTCCATTTGAACCCCCATCATCAGTTCTTTCAGTTTTCAAGTTGTAACAAAACTTACTATTTTTAGCAGTTTTTTGGGTCCTGAACTTCCGGAGCCGTTTTGAGGCCCTAAACAACGTTTTTTGGGCATTGCGCCTCCAGCAAATAGCATTCCATTCTAGAATAATATTCATGCTGATAGTTTTAGTCCTCGAATAGATTTTTCTAACGAGCTATTGAGCGCATCAAACGGAGATCGTATGCCAAAGTTACGTCCCTAGGAAGTTGAACCACCAACTTACCCAAACGGGGCCCATAGTTTTGGCGCTTCATCTCCTAGGGTTTGGTTTTTGAACGTTTAGAGTTCTCCATTGTTTCTCAATAATAAATAGGCCCTCGAGCCTCATTCTAAAACAGTTCATAGGTTTGTAGCCACCACATCTCTTCTTAGAGATTCGCTACCAGCACCCTAGCTATTGTATTTCCATTATGTCTGTAAGCATATTTCTGTTATTTGATATTAATGAAATGACGCATTATTTCCGCTGCATCTCTATGTTTATGGTTATTTCTGTATTCTGTTGCGTTCCTGCATAAATTCGGATCAGATGATCCTTTGTTACATCTCATTAACTTTCATATACACTCATGGAGATTGAAGGGTGATTGGCATGAGGATTGCCTCATGAAGCTATTCATGGCCACCTTATAAGGATAAGCAAGGGAATGGTATGAAGCTATCAAACCTGCTAGTTTATTTTCTTTAAAGGATTTTCATAAGGTATTTTATGAGCATTACAAAGAAGATTTTCCATCTGTATCATTAGCTGGAAATTGTCATGATCAAGTTGAAGATCTCATAAATTACCTTAAAAATATTGATGAAGATTTAGGAAATTGGCATCCTAAAGATTTATTAGAATCAGTCCATAAATTTCATTCTCAATTTAAGTGTCATGATAATCAAAAGGAGTTAATCAAAGATCAAATAGATCAGGAGATGAATCAAGATCCACAAAGCCCCTCTGTAGTAACAAATGATGTTTCATATAATGTTTTGAATGAGGTTAAAGAAAATATTCAACCTCGTGATCAGTTTTTACATAAGAGAGAATTTTTTTTTTATTCAAAGCTAAAAATTCAAAGATTCCCACCCCCCTTCACCGAAGAAGAAATCAATTTGCTTCTAAAAATGGAACCATCCTCAAAAAATTCACATAATGAAGAAATTGTTTCTACTTATTCTATGTTGATGTATGTACTAAAGTTTTTTTCCATGAAGAGACAGAAGAACAGGTTGATGCTTATGTTGTTCTACCTTCCCAAAAAAGGCCCATTGCCTGATAATACTCCTATTGAGAAAAATGATGACCTTCAAATAGAATGCAACCAATCTAATCAAGATATATCAAGATTACTGGAAAAGAAATATGCTGATCTAATGTGTATAATTGATGACATTCCTCCTTCTTAAGATTTGCCTAAGTATGATCAGTATGATGATAATTATGTTCTCCAAATTCAAGCTAACTTCACAGATAAATCACTAGTTAGTTTGTGGGATGAGGAAGTTCAATTTCAGCAGCTCAAATACAGTGATCAGACAATAAACATCAAATATGGGAGTGAAGAAGAAAGTTCAGAAATTTTGAAAGAAAGTTCTATACCATTATGCTCTAAAGCATTTCAGTTTTTAAAGGATGAACGACCCCTATAAATCTATGAAGTTCCATTAAAACCCATATATAAATTGCAGAAATCTTTCAAATTTTTTCATGATCCAATAGCAGATATGTTGGATAATGAATGCATTCAAAGTATTTCTTCATTTATTGACTATGAGCTTCAAGATCAAGATGATAAAAATTTCCTCAAACAAACATTTTCATCAGTAGAAATATCATCACAAAGCTTATATCAAAATCTAAAAGTATCTCAGAACAATCATAGGTTGATTTTGCAAGGGGATAAAGATGAAAATAAAATTTCAGTTTCATAGCATGGAGACCATCCAGAACATATGTACTGTTGTTTATATCAGCTCAACATTAGTGTATATACCTTGGAAGATCCTTTAGAAATTTTTCTAGATTCAGCAAATGAAATCAAGTATTTCCTTATTCTCTCATTTGTTGACAAGTTTCTAATAGGTTGCAGAGTTACAATTTTGACAATCAACAAGCACATGCAACAAAATCTATCAAAGTACATAATGCTTGAATGGTTGCATTGGCTATTTCATTTTACCTAACCAGCAATTGGACAACTGATTAGAGTAAGTAGGTAGGATTTCATCTTATTTCATTTTTAGTTTTCATCCAAGGAAAAGGCCCTAAGATATTGATGATTTAGTAGTTTGGTTTGAAGGTTGCAGCACCTTTTTAGTCTCATATTAGATTTCAGTTTACAGAAAAGGGTGTAAATTCAGTCCAAGAGTTTCAGTCACAAAGATTTTATGACAAAGAAAATGCATCTTTAGGATTGACTCAAAGGATCAGGCTACTAGTCAATGATGTTCTTGACATCTCACCAAGAGATGCCATCCCCATGTGAAGCCGTTGTTAGGGTCCTATAAATATAGGATTCATAATTTTGAATTGACTTTGATAGTCTTGTAAATATGTACATACCTTGCTTTCTGCAAGTTGTTTTCCCATATTTTGAAAAAATGAAAAATAATAAAAAGCTTAAAAGAGGGTAAAAAGTCCTAAAAGAAAAATCGAAGGACTCAACAAAAATATAGACCCCTAAAGAAAAAAGAAAAATAAGACATGAAAGTGAACAAATCCAAATGCCACTACTTTACTTTTACTGCAAGAATAATGATTATGTGCAGAGTGTCAATAAATGCCATAATCCATGATCATTTAAACAATTTAATCTTAACTTTTCATGTTTTAGATAGAGAATAAAGATTTTTCAAACAGTTTAAACTTGACAAATCAGTAGATAGGTAGAAAATAATGAGGAGCTCAACAGTTTAATCTGAGCCCTCGGATGAAATAAGGTAGATTTAGATAGTTTTATGCTTTGAAAGAAAAATGTTTTAAGGTTTCAAGCCTAAATGCACCTACAAAATGAAGGAAAAATGTTAGAAATAAATTTGGGTAGGTAGAAATCAGTTGAGAAATCATGTAATAAAGCATCATTGGGCAAAATCACTAATTTCCCCTCACCTACAAGTATTTAGTACTCTAAACTATCAGTAAAAAAGGCTCAGAGCATTTCTCCGACTTTTGTTGGGACCAGACCCAAGGCTCGATGACTAGTTAGTTAAAAAAGATTGAGTTCATACCTTAAATCCACATTTATCAACATTTACCCCTCATTCATACATCTTAATCCCTTTTTTCCTAAGTATTTAACACATTTTTTAATTAGTAAAATTGTAAAACTAAAAATAATTAACTTCATTCCCTTCAAAATCATTCATAAAACCCTAAAAAAGCATTTATCCTAAGTATAAGTGAAATAATACAACAAAGATGAGCAATGCTTTATTTTTATACTTTACTTAGAGGTAATATGTGCTTTGTTTCTATTTTCCTACCCTTTTTTTCACATTAACACCTAACTTAGTCTATTAAATCCCTAACTACACCTACCTATATATATTAATTCCCTTATATTTAAAATAACCCCCAAAACCCATTATTTTAAGTTTAGACCAAAGTTTAATATCCCTCATGTGCAAAATAAAAATCCCACCCTGCAAACCTATTGGTCTAAACATAGCTTTATTTAAATATATCTCCCCTATAGTTTTAAACTGTCAAAAGGTTGAAACTATATAAAATAAAGCCCGCACCCATATGCATTGATTAAAACATGGTATAAATGTTTTAATAAACCTTAAGCCCCCTCCACATATTATATACTGCTAAAGGTTTAAAATCTTTATTTCAATGCATTTCATAAAGTTTGACCCATCCATGCATATAAAAAACCCTGGCCCCACTCCCATTCCAATGCAACTCCCAAATGAATCTGGACCCTTCGCATTGATCCCTCAAATCCGACGGTTGACATCCAATATCGCGCAGAAAAGATGTGTGATCACCCAAAATCCAAAGTTGCGCGAAATGGGTGGTTTTGCAGTTATCTCTCTCTCCCATGTGCCCTTTTCCTATTGGATCGCATGAGTTAAGCCCAATACCACTTACCACCTCAATGCCGCGCGATAACCACTATGGTTTTCGATCCATTGAACTCCAAAACCACCCTCCCCACCAATGCGAACAACATTCAATGCATAAGGAATTTAACTGAAATGTATATTAAACCTTGGAAATGCATTCATTCCTTTATCTTCTGTGCATTAACCTAAACCCACTGCACTGCCTTTCCAACTGTAAAAAATACCCTTTTTAAGTCGTTTCTGCCATTTCTGCGCTCGAGAAACTGCAAGATTTACCCTGTAAACCTGTGAATATTGTCGAGGAGTTGTGCATTGCTCCAGACAATCTATAGAAGCAGTGTTCCATTGAAAACCTCAGAAACATCTTCCGAAGCCAAATACCTACATATAAAAGGTATTTTTCCAAAATTCAAAACAACAATCGATTTAAAAGACATTTTAAGATCAAAAGCATACTTATAATTTTAAAAATTGATTAAAATAAATTGTCAAAATAGTCCAAAAATAGGCCAAACCCTGTCAAATTTTTTCCAGAAACCCCATTTTACTATTGTGCACAATTTTGGAGGAAATTTGTGAGTTTTTTCAGTTTAATGAACTATTTTAAACTTTGAATTAAGCCAGAAAGCCTCTAAAGGTATCATAACCCTCTTTGCCTAAATTTAACAGACTTTTTTAGCCCAATTTCTCATTAAAAGACTCAGGAAACCCTTGTTTCTTGTTTTAAGTCAGTTCAAAAGCCTGTTAACCTCTTTGACAGACCTAACTAGAAAGAAAGCCCTAAGAAAAGACTATACTTCACCTGTTTATCCAAGAAGCCTCTGCGAAAAGTGAAAATTACTTCTGCAAACTGTCTAAACTTGCAGAAGTAGCCAAAATGCCAAAAAATAAAAGTTCTAGCAATCCTGAAGGTTCCAAAGTGCCAAAATCAAATCCAGTACTATGAACACTTAAAGCCATTATCACCTCCCTGCAGCCAAGGTTTCATTAACAATTTTTTGTTTTTTTGCAGGTCATTAGAAAAAGGAGAATTTGGATAAAACAATCTAAATACTAGTTAAATATCTGTTTTACTCCAAAAGTTCACAAAGAAAATAATTTTAAATAATATTCCTTAACAAAAGATTCAAGGCAGAAGAACAGAAAGAAGTCATTTATGTAGAGAGAGATAAATTTCACAGTGAATGGTAAAAATGAAATAAGAATTCACAATGACAATGAAAACATAAACAGTCAAAGAGCTTCAGAGTTAAAATGTATCAGATGAAAGTTAGAGTGAAAGTCAAATCAGAAGGAGTTACAGAGCAGTCAAGGTAAAAATTAAAAGTAAACACAGAGGAAGTAAATGGTAAACAGAGATGAAAATAATTTCACCAACAATGAAATTTATCCAAAGTGAAAGTCAAAACAGTTAAAAGAACAAAAAGGTTAAAAGATGAAAACATAGCATGAAGCGACATTTTTGCAAAAATTTCATGTTTAAGTCATATTTTTTCAGAAACTATTGTGGATAATCCAAGATTAATTTTGCAAAAATAAATGAGGTTTTTGTTTCTAAGAGACCCATCTACAAACACCTATCTCACATTTTGCACAGGTATTACAAAATGAGAGATACATGCACATATTTATAGTCTAATTTTTCAGACTGTGCAAAGCTCTGTTTTACACATATTTTTTCAAAGCCTATTGTGAACAGCTGGAGCTAAATTTTAGGAAACTGAGAGAGTTTTATCTCAGAAAAATATTTATCTACGATAACCTCTTTTACATTTTACGTATATATTTCGGATTGAGATATACAAAGGTATCATTGGACCCCACGTTTGCAGAATTTCTGGAGCAGAATGCACAAAGAAAGGAAACAATTAGTGACTTGGATGCCTCATCATCAACTAAGAGTTGATATCAAATTCGATTTTTTCCTCTTTATCATCACCTATCCATAAAAAATAGTGCCAAATAGATTTATTAGTTTTAAGTGTCCTTTTATTAAGTTCTATTTATGTAAAACAGTTTGAGATATTTGTAAACCAATCTTGATATTTTTTCAAGATATTTTAGTTTAGAATTTGTATAAATACTTCATATTTAGAAGTATTATGGTAGAATAAAATTTTTGGATATTTTTATAGTCATTTCTTCTTGGACTTAAAGCTTTTGTGATTCAAATTTCGAGTTAGTAGGCTGGATCAAACTAATTGGCATCATACTTCAAGATTCCTGTGATGAGCTATCTGGAGTGAAGTATTTCCTTACTTGTCATTGTTATTTTTCTTTGTTACATGCATCCATATATGTTTTTTCTAAATCTGAATGAATAACTAGGAGCATTACTACAGGATTTGTTAAAAACACCCTGTTTTTAACTAGTTATCATTTAAATGTTTTCCTTTGATTACCAGTGTAGGGAACCCTTAATTGCTCCCTCTCTCATTTGACCTCTTTCTACTACTTCATTTTCCGGATCAAATGATTCTTAAGTTCCCTTTATCTCGATCATACCACCTCACAAAAAAACTTTCCAAGATCTTCAAGGGTTATCTATCTTGCCCTGAGAACATTTGACCTTTTAGGCCTTGATCCCAATTCTGTTTACTTGATTTTGACTCCATAGCCCAATGGAAAAATAGATCTCCCACTATCCACCTCTTTCAAGTGAATTTTCCCACCAAATCTACCAAAACCAAAACCAAAGCACATTCATAACTAGCCTAATATTTTACAAATTAAACAAAGTTAAAACTTAAAGAGAGAGCCCTCTCTGAACCCTAGGAAGGCTAGATCCTAGAGTTTGAAGTTGGTCTGTGGTTACCTCGGTGAGTTCTCCCTTGAACCAGGAGAAAATACTGAGTGATAACAAGTACCACCTCATCTATTATTTCTGCTACATTTTATTCCACGTAATATTTCATTCTTAAGCTTCCTCTACAACCTAGAGTTTTATTTCCATCCCCAAATATTGCAAGTCCATCCTCTAGCACTACTGCTGCATTTTCAAGCACTTCAACTACATTTCCAAGTACATATTCTAGTGTACCAACCTCATCTGCAATTACCTCAACCTCATCACCAAGCACCATACATTTACCTCCTAGTCTAGCCAGAATCTTAGCTATGGTTGACAGATATGCTCCTTTGGTCCTACCAGGGCAATTACATAACATGCCTCAAGGTTATCAAAGAAAAATCCTACAATTTGATGCAACTAGTCAATACACTGCACAACACCATGTTAATAAAATGACTGACTATTTTGAACTGCATGAAATTGATGAATTTGATGTCCAAATGAGACTGTTTGCCCAAAATTTAGCTGGAAAAGTAAAAAATTGGTTCAAAGATTTACCTGCAAATCATATAGTTGATTTAGAAGCCTTCCATAGATGGGAGAAAAATAAGAATCCATTACAATTTTTTCCTAAATATGAACACATAAAAAGAGGACCCAATGAAACAGTTCAAGACTATTGTACTAGATTCAACAATATATACAATGTTATTCCAACAAATATTAAACACCCACCATATTTAGCTTTACTTAAATTTCCTGATGGTTTTGATATGGATATGTCATACCAACTGAGGGAAAGGAACCCATAAACACTAGAACAAATTCAAAACATAGAAGTCAGTGTAGAAGAAAATTTGTTAGCCAAGAGAGCAAGAATGAGAAATCAACGTAGGGTAACAATAAAAGAGAAAACATCTACATCAGATAGAAAAATAGATAGTTTAGAAAAATCCATGGAGAAAATGATGGATAGACTATAAAGTATGGAGAGGAAACCACATTGTGATAATCAACAACAAGATCCACAGATTAGAAACCCCAATTTTAGAAAGAAAACCAACATTGGTAAATCAGCACCTGATCAAACAATAAGACCACCTTTCCAAGAGAGCTATGCATGGTGAGTAGTGTAGAAATACCTCAAAACTATCTTATTTATTCTACACCTACTGATATGGATTGATTCATTTTATGTAATTCTGATTCTTGTATAGGGAACAACATAGAATTAAAACAGAAAAAGGAATACCCATACAGTGAAAACATATTTCATGAATCAATGTGGCACCTAGCTTTTGATGGATCGGTGAACAAATTAGGAGCAGGAGGTGGAGTTTGGATTCACAATGTGGAAAACAATCATTCTAAAGGTAATGCCTTTATATTAAATTTCAAATGTACACACAATATAGAAGAGTATGAAGCTCTGATTTTAGGACTGAAAATTATTAGAAATTTAGGAGGCAAAAGAGTTTCTATTATGGAGGACTCTGAATTAATTGTAAAACAGATTAGAGGCGAATATTCTATATATAATCCTAGATTAAGCCAATATAGAGAAACAATTTTAGATCTGATAAAATAATTGCTTGAATGTGATTTTGTTGTAATTCCTAGGAAGCAAAACATACAAGCACATAGTTTTGAAACTTTTACTAGTACCTGTAATCTTCCTTTTCATCCAAATCATCAATATACATCAGAGGTAAGACGCAGGCCCACTATACCAGATAACTTAAAATATTGGAAATTTTTTTCATAGGATACTCAAATCTATAATTTCATGAATAATGAGGGAAAATTTCAGAATTGTAACATAGATACAGATTGTACAGTAGATGATAAAATAGATAATAAGATAGATGTAAATAATTTAGATTTCACTGAACCTACTAAATTCACTCAAGTAGAAATATATAATTTAGAAAAGGTATAAATAGAAGAATTAACAGATGATGATTCTGACATTTTAAACCTCAATAATAAATTTTTACGTAATGGATTAGCCCCTTTAGAAGATCTTTTTGATTCAAATGATATTGCAAGAAAACCAAAGATGGAACCACTAAGATCGGATATAGAAGAATGAAATATAGGAACAGAACAAAGGTCAAAACTCATCAGCTTTATAAAGCCTTACCTCAAGAAGAAAAAATTAAATACATAGCTCTGTTTAAGGAATTTTAGGAATTTCATGGAGTTATGAAGACTTAAAATCTTATGACACTAGCATAATACAGCACAAAATACCCATAAAAGAAGATAAAAAACCTTTCAAACAAAAGCTTAGAAGAATCAATCCAGTTTTAATGCCTTTAATTGAAAAAGAGGTAGAGAGAATGCATGAAGCTCAGATAATTGCACCTATCAGATATTCTAATTGGGTGTCAAACCTAGTTCCTACTAGGAAGAAAACAGGGGAAATAAGACTGTGTGTTGATTTCCGGAACCTAAAAAAAGTTTCCCTAAAAGATAACTACCCTCTCCCCAAAATGGATCATATTTTACAGAGGGTGGTTCAGGTTCATCCAGGATTTCATTGCTTGATGGATTCTCTAGATACAACCAGATTTTAGTTCAAAAATAAGACCAACCCAAAACTGTAGTTAATACTCCTTGGGGTACTTTCATGTATTTGAAAATGCCTTTTGGATTAATGAATGTAGGAGCCACTTTTCAGAGAGCTATTGATATAGCCTTTGCTAAATAAATTCACGATTTCCGTGTAATCTATTTAGATGACATAACTGTATTTTCAAAAACTAATAATGAACATATAGATCATCTGAGACAAGTGTTTATCAAATGCAGGAAATTTGGTATTTCTTTAAATTGAAAAAAGTCTCTCTTTGGACTAGAAGAATATAAACTATTAGGGCATATAATATCAAACGAAGGAATTAGGATAGACCCAACTATAATGGAGGCCATTGTGAACATAAGCCATCCTAGGAATATTAAGGAATTGCAGGCTTTCTTAGGTAAAATCAGTTTTCTCAGAAGATTCATTTCAAACTTAACAGAAATAATTAGAGAACTCAATAACATGTTAAAGAAATACTTAACACTTAAATGGACAGTTGAGGCAAAAAAATCATTTGAATCAATCAAAACAGCCCTCACAAAAACATCTGTCCTAATAAGTCCCGATTTCAAAAAAGTTTTTATTATTTTTTCCATTGCTTTAGAACATACTATTGCTACAGTCTTACTGCAGAAAAATTATCAAGGCTATGCATAGCCCATTTCTTTTTTTAGCAAATCACTTATAGATGCCACACTGAAGTATAACATAATGGATATGCAGGCACTAGCATTAGTGAAGGCTATCAAAGACTTTAGAGTGTACGTCTTGTATTCACACATCATTGCTTATGTTCCAAATTCAGTAGTGAAGGACATTCTGACTCAGAATGGGCCTGATGTCAAGAGAGGAAAATGGATTGCCACCATTTTGGAATATAACATGGAAATTGAGCCCACCAAACTCATTAAAGGCCAAGGTTTAGCCAAGCTCATGGCTGAGTCAAGTTGTCATGCATTAGATATAAATTTTATTGCCCAATTGGATATCAAGAAGAGATGGCGACTCCACAGATCAGTGAAGATTTTTCAGATTCACCATGGTATGTAGATATCATATTTGTATTAGTAAATTTACAAACTCCTTTTGGATTATCAAGAACTAAAATTATATTTTTAAAGTTAAACGCAATGAAATTTTTCATTATAAATAAAATTTTGTTTTGGAGATATCATGGTGGCATTTTATTGAATTTTTTTCTTAAAGATGAAGTTGATAAAGTTATGGAAGAGTTTCATGCAAGTGACTGTGGAGGACATCTTTACTAGAAGTAAACTACAGACAAAATCTTGAGAGCTAGATTTTACTGGCCTACACTGTTTGCAGATGTGAAAAAGTATGTGACCTCCTGTCACAAATGACAAATATTTGAAGGGAAGAAAAAGCTACTACCTTTACCCCTTGAACCCATCTCCACAGAAATGCCTTTTTAGCAATGGGGTTTAGACTTCATTGGTGAAATTCACGCTCCATCCTCAGCCCAACACAAATAGATTTTGACAGCCACAAATGATTTCACTAAGTGGATAGAAGCCATTCCTTCTAGGCAAGCCATTGATTCTGTCATGATCTCATTTTTAGGAAACAATATGATTTCTAGATTTGGATGCCCCCAAAAGCTCATTAGTGATAATGCAATTCCTTTCAAGTATAAAATGATGATTGACTTCTGTAATAAATATCACATTACCCTTGGCCATTCCATAGCCTATTACCCTCAAGGTAATGGTCTTGTTGAATCCTCCAATAAAAACCTTGTTAACATCATCAAGAAACTACTAGAAGACAATAAAAAGACATTGAACAAAAGGTTAGTTAATGTCTTATGGGCAGACAGAATTACCACAAATAATTCCATTGGTATATCCCCTTATCAGCTTGTATATGAGATGGATGTTGTTTTTCCATCCTCTTTAGGAGTACTAGTATTGAAGATGATCCAAGAACTGCAGATAGAAACTAATGATATCCAGAGAAGGATAAATTAGACCATACTCTTGCAACAAACCAGCCTAGGAAGTATATCTCAAGTCTCAAGTTGTTCAAGATAAGATTAAAAAGATATTTGACAAGAAGACTAAGGAAGATGATTTTACATAGGTGACAAAGTTCTTAAGTCAGATTCCAGGAGAGAAGAGAAAGGTAAACATAGTAAATTTGATTTCTTATGGAAAGGTCCATATGTCATTTATGGTTACAGAGGTATGAATGCATTCTTTTTTAAGGAGTTGGATGGATCATATCTTCTAGGTGGACCCTTCAATGGTAGAATGTTGAAGCATTACTATTCCCCAAAATAACATTAGTTCATTTTGTTTACTTTACTCATTGTACATAACATTGCAGAGTTTAGATTGGATTGGATGTTTTTCTTGAAAAATTAAAGCTTAGACAGAAGGCCCTAAGATTTGAAAGACAAAATATTATAATTATGAATAATGCAGAGCTCAAAAAATAATTCCAAGGCAAGCACATTCAAAGTTCAAGGCTACTGATCTTAAATTTCTTGACATTTCATGAGGAAATTCCATCCACATGTGGAGCCACTGCTAGGGTCCTATAATAATAGGATTCATAATTTTGAATTGAATTTGATTAGTCTTATAATATGTACATACTTTTCTTTCTCCAAAATTGTTTTCCCATATTAAAAATAAAAAATGTAAAGAGGGTAAAAGTCCTAAAAGAAAAATCAAAGGAATTGAAAGAAAAAGGATCAAAAAAGAAAGAAAAATGAACCCCAATAAAAAGAGATAAAAAATAAAACATGAAAGTGATGCAAATTCAAATGCCACTACTTTTTACTTTTTAATGAAAAATAAGATTGTGTGTGGCTTGTTAAAAATACCACAATACATAATTAAATGGATGTAGGTATTAGAAAGTGAAATCTAAATAAGGTTGGTTGAAATTTTCCCGAGGAGCTCTGGAGATGAACCCTAACTCTTCGATGTTGGCCTGCGACTCCCCGTTACATGCCACTGTCGTTGAGCCTCAGCTCTGGCCAGCGACTCATGGTTATCAAAGACCTGGAATGCCCTCGATACAACTAGAGCCAAGCAAGAAATGTAGAATAAAGGAAGAAAAGAAAGAGAACGCAGGTGCGAAGCTCTCTAATGCATGCTTTGAAGAGGACACCCTCTCTATGCAGGTCTTCGATGGAGACGCAGGCTGGAGTGTACTTGTGATGAATCCTCACACCTCAAATGCCGACAAGACTACACAGATCACTACGGATCTGAACGCCCATAATTTTCTAGCTCCGTGGCTGCTCCGTCTAGCTCTTGCAATCAATCCTGCAGGCTGCCTATTGCGGGTTCAAGGACTGAGATCAAGTCTCTGGAACCATGCTAGATATGTTGACAGCATAGCCTATCAGGGTAACCCCCCCTCCTCCCCTGCATCTCCCCAGAAGCCTATAAAATGGGAAAAAGAAGGTTCCCAACAACAGCTAGTGCTCATGGGACTGTGGTAGGAACTTAGAAAAGCACACAGAATACAACCATCAGGCAGGGGTCTTCAATATGGGATCTACAATGCCTCTTGATAGCCTAGATCTCCTAGATCCATCTTCTCTTGCCTTTCAAATCCATATCTTGCCCCTCATAGCCATATCCTTACTGATATGGGTTCGCTCAATGGACAGAGTACAAAAACTCCTACAAGACCTGGAGCACATGCTGGGGATTCCCTCATCCCTTCAAAGGATTTTATATGGAGGTAAACAATTTGATATCTCTTTTCCCCTTTCATTCTACAACATTGAGAGAAACACTACTGTAGTTCTAACCCTTCATTTAAGAGGGGGGTATTTGGGTAAATCTTCATCTAAACCAGCTTTCTCTGACAAGGATGTTGTCCATGCAGAGCCCAAGAAATAAGATCAATCCCCTACTGCCCCCAAGCCCTTTCTGGTTGTTAAAATGGAGGAAGTTCCCTCCATAGAGATTACTCATCCAGAACTGGCAGAGCAGCTTCAAAAATATGCAGAAATTGCCATCATATGAAGATTCAATGGACTTTGGCCTCACTCAAAGGATCTCTATGACTAGATCTACTCCAACTGGACCCACAACTGCACTGTAATATTCTGCTCAAAGGGCTTCTTCATTGTAGCGTTTGATCATGACAAGGATTATCAGAGAGCGGTATCAGTAGGTCCGTGGTTTTGGGGACCAGAAGGTCTATTCCTTACCCCCTAGTTCCCATATTTCGACCCCTCTACAACAATCATCACCAAGATTCCAGTCTGGGTTAGGCCTCCTAATTTACCTACTCACTTATGGCACCCATCAATTTTCCAAGGAATAGGAAACTCCCTGGGCCGCTACGTGACAATAGATCCCCTTTGGGAGTACCAAGGACTATACACATATGGCAGAATATGTATGGAAGTCGACATAAGTAAAGGTCTGCCAGATCAAATCAATCTCAATACCGGCGACTTCCTATGGACATAGATTCTGGATTATGAGAACAATGCCTTCCGTTGCTGCCACTATCACCAAATAGGGCATCTTCAGAACTTTTGCTCCAAGTTCATCGCCCAAAAAAATAAAAAAATCCACAAGCCACAACCCAAAAGATGGACATCTTGTAACCCGCCTCCCGTGGATGACGATGACACCTCGAGCTCAGACGAGGAGGAGATTGACGCAGAAATGGAGCAGGAAAAGCAGACAAAAACTTCATCCTCCAATGTCCCTGAGGGACCCCCTAGCACAACGACCTCTTAGAAATGCACTCATGAATCCTCCTCCTCCGACTCAGATAATGAGCCCCCTCCAGCAGTCAACAACAATTTACAAGTGGTTCCAAACCAATTGTACAAATTTGGACGGGTCAAAGTCAAAAAAAGAAAGGGAAAAAATCTCACATGGAGGTTTCTGCCCATGTTGGGTAGATCCCTGATTCCTTCTTCTTCTTCTGCTTCACTGTTATTTGTTTGTTACTTGCTCACTCTTTAGGACCGAGGTTGATTATTTATCATTTTTGGTTGGCCTGTTTCTTGCCTCTCTTGATTGTAAACTCTTCTTGTACCATATTATCGCTTAATAGAATTATTCTTACTTACCAAAAAAAAGATGTCACAATACATGATAGTCAAACTACTTAATATTGAATTTTCATGATTTAAATTTCATGCTGATAGATAGAGAATAAATATCTATCCAAACAGTTTAATCTTGGTAGATAATTAGTTAGGTAGAAAATAATAAGGAGCACAACAATTTAATCTGAGCCCTTAGAATAAATAAGGATAGAATTAGTTTTTTTTTATTGAAAGAAAAATGAATAAGGGTTTGCAAGCTCAAATGCACCCATGTAAATGAAGAAAAAAAATGTTAGGGTAAGTTGATGGGTAGGCAGAAGCAGATTTCACAAGGCATGGATAGCAGAAAATCGGTCCTTTCATTTACTAATTTCCCTTCAAAATCATTTCCTTGTAAAAATGCCCCTTCCCTTCATTTTTACTCTTTCCCCTCATTTCACTCATTTCCCTTTATTCAAAAAATCCCTTTTCCTAAGTTAAAACATATTCTCTCTTTGGAAAAGTAAAAAATCCCTTTATTAATTTCCTTCTATTTCATAAAACCCATAAAAATACTTCATCCTAAGTCTAAAATGCTTAAATCTATATGTCGGGCCCCACTACAAATATCCCTCACCGATATAAGTTTGCACATTAACACTTAATGAAATTCCCGCACTTGGTAATTCATTGTATAGTATTAACATTTAACTTTATGTATTAGCTCTCGTTATACCTTTTAAACCTATATTATATTAATTCGTTTATATATATTATTCCCAACCCATTATTTTTATATAACCTATGGTTTAATTTCCCCACATGTGAAATATCCTGGGCCCACTTATTATTACCCCACCTTTTATAAAACCCCACTTACCCAAACCCCATTGGTTAATATATTAAACTCTGCTTATTACAAAGTCCCAAAACCATGCAATTAAAACCATAAGTTATATGCATATAACATATCGCATAGTTTAAACCCCGAGCCCCACACCATCAAATCCTGATACTCCATCGCATCGTCCCATCCATTAGATCAGCACCCGCCAGATCCAACGACTACTGAGCCTTGTCACACATCCAAAAGCACAATCCTTAACCACACCCCAACCTTGTGATATCCATGGTTTTCAGAGCTCCACTCCTAGCTACGTGGCGCCATTTAATTTGATCGCATCCTCAAGATTTTTATCGCTTACCACCTTTCGTTCATGCAAAAAAACACCCAGTTGTATTATTTCCCGTTGCGGAAACCACCCAGCCCATTTGAATTTACCATGCATTCAACGTTATAATAATTGTTGATTTAAATGCATATAGCCACCCATTACACCCTTTTTCACCATTTCAGTTACAAATTCGCGCAGAAGGAGCATTCCCGATTGAAGAAGTTGTTGTTGACCTTGTCTTAAAACAAAATTTCAAACAGAATTCACCAATTTGCAGCTACAACTGTTGCAGAAGTCATCCAAAGCATTATAAAGACCAGAAGAACCTCATAAAAGCCTTCCCCTACCTATGAACCCTTCTGCAAACCACAATCCTTATTTTATCCAAGTATTCCTTAGATACAAAACTTGTTTCCTAAAGATAAAGGAAGTAATTCAAGTAATTGAATTAATTTAGGAGTTTTAGCAGACCAAAATCTCCTATTGCCTTCCCTACACTTTTCTACAGACCCTAGTTTCCATTTCAAAAAAATTCCGAGGTCCTAAAATTTCCTTTTGTTATAGAGAATACAGTTTGATTAATTAAATAATTTAGAAGCCATCTGCAAACCTGAAGAAAGCCCTCTTGCCTTCAAAACATTTTCTGCAAATCCTAGACCTATTTTTACTGAATTCTGAGATACTAAGATTGGCTTTGAACACAAAGAGTACAGTTTTATCAATTGAAAAAGTTTAAACCTTTGCACACCATAGATAATCCCCTGATTTCATCCTAAACCATTCTATAAACTGTTATAATCTGTCATAAGTGCTCCTAAAGGCCTAAATCAATTTTTTCTAAGTGAAAGATTAATCAATTGAAGAAATTTAACAAAACAATGGCTTCCAAAAAGATTGTATCTGCCAATCCTCTGCAACCTCCAGTTGTAGATGTAGAACATACTCCCTTGGCTGATAGAGATTTTAAAACTAAGGATATAGTCACTGAATTTAATCTTCTTGAGCTCCACTATTGGAGCCATGAAAAATCCATAGATCAAGCAAATGAGATTTTCATTTGGGAATTGAATTTGCCAAAGTATTTTGTCCTGCACACTTTTCAGTGCCGAGAAGTAATAAGACTTTGTCAATCTTGCTATTTTCCTTATCAGAGAGCCCTAATTACCCCTGGAAAATAAAATCTGTTTACTATTATAGCCGAGTCAATAAATCAAATGCTCTAGATCCAATCCAGGCCATATGAAACCCCTTTGTCCATTGAGGCTCTTACACGGCTATACCTAAATCTAGACTTCACCAAGAAGTTCCATATTTTCAAAACTTTCATGCCTTCATCTGTAGAAATTCCCAAGATAAATCCTCCTTACCCATCTGCAAAATTTTATGAAAGAACTATAAATATCATTAGCATGTTGTCTTTTATTGTTGGTTATTTCACAGATGAGCATGTTGATGTTGCAGTACTAGTTTTTTTGTCCACTTTCACACTTGGTCATCCTCCTGCTACCATTTTCAATTTTTCCCAATAGCTTGCTGATAATGTTCATGAACAGTTCGTCAAGATGTCTGAAGAAGGTGTTTTTAAGTACTCATCGGTATTTTTCCACATTTTTATGTATTTTTAGTCTGATAAATTTGCCCTTAACCTTCAAAATTAGCTTGATGTTGGTAACCCACAGTCAGTCATATTTTTGCCTCTAATTATCAGAAAAGATTAGACACATTCCACTTATGCAGATTTTATTGATTCCTTCATTCATTCTTTGGTCAACCTGCTGAACAACAGCATGCAACCCAGAATCAGTGAGGAAATTAAGAACGTCCTACAACTATCAGAGCATAATAGAACAGGAGATTGGTACTTGTACCAAAACCATACAGAGGTAAGAGTATATGGATCAAATATTGTTCCATATAAACTGCCCAAATACCTCCCAATGAGGTTATTTTCCTCAATTCATATGCAATTAATTTCTTGACAGCAAAGAAGAAGACACAGTTCAAATTAAAAAATCAGGTTGGCCCTTTTATCTGTAACAATAGAGATGCAGGTCCAAAGGCTGAAAAGTATTTGCAGGAATTTAAATTCAGCAAGATTTTTCTATGGTATTATGACCATCTAGGAGTAATAAGTAAATTGAGAATTAAATGCAAACTGACTCCTTATGTGCATGAAAAGAAATCAGATATTGAGAAATACTCCAACCAGTCTGAATGGCTAGAAAACACCTTGACAAAGGCAAAGAAGAAAGGTAATACTAGCCACATCTTGCAGACTCCATCCCATGAAGATAGAAACTCAAAAAGAATCAGAGAGGAAGGATCATACACAGCAGAGACAACCACATAAACTAAATTTAAATTGATGTACATAAAGAAACAAAAATTAAATCCTGTCAATGAGGAAGTATAACCAATTGAAGTAATTGATACTGAAACAATTGTAAAATATAATGATCCTCCTACAGTTTCTGAAGAAACACACCAGCCTTCAGTGCTTAAAACTCAGATGATTCAGAAGAAACACAGTGTTGAAGTGTCATCATCCAACAAACCAGCAGAGAAGGAGATGGATATCAAAGAGAGATATAAAGACATCAAAGCCAAAAATGAAGAAATTAAAACTAAAATATATACCCAATATCTGAAACAAACTCTTGGCATCCAAAACATGCTACTTTCTTCCTTTGAATATAAGAATAAAAAGATGGAGATGAAATTTCTTCAACCTACATTCCAAACTCCTAAGTCATCTGTTGATTGCAAAAATACAAATTTTGAAGTCTTGGCCAAGGATATTAATCCTTTGGACCAAATTGAGTTTCATAAGTAGGCAGGGGAGATGATCTATTCTACAATAACCGCCAAGGCCATGAGTGTACAAAAGCTGCAAAACACTCTTGAAAACATCAGAGATCAGCTCAAATTGGAAAAATCATCTTCACAGGCAAAAGACAATAGAATCAAATCTTTGGAAGATTTAGTAATTGAAGTAGGATATGATCCTACAAATGTCAAAGTTGCAGAAGATTTAATAAAAAATAAGAATGCAGAAATTGTTGCATTAAGAAAAAAACTTAAAATGCCTCCTCCAGAACATCCTCAAGCCAAATAAGTTCTAGAAAGTCAGAGCCAAAAAGATGAAATGATGAATTTCATTCTTCAATTAACTTCCCAGATAAAAGAGATGGATAATGAAATGGAAAATTTGGTCGAGGAGAAAAAGGCAACAAAAGAAATCCCTGTTACTGTGCTTCCTGTAGTTACAATAGCTATGCCTTCCACATTAGCAAAATCATTGGCTCCTAAATGCCCAATGGCCACAACACTGCCTGTCACCTCAGCAACAACTTTAGCAGCAGAATCTTCAACAACAACATCACAACCTACAGATGAGTAAAGTAAACTAGTAAAAACTATGCAAGACATTTCTATCCAGAATAATGAAATCGTTAGACTCAAAGAATAGCTGAAAATTTTAGAAGATGAAAAGAAACTTTCTCAAATTATGCTTAAAAATGAAGAACATAAATCAAACAGGTTGAATGAGAAATTAAAGAAGTTAGAGAAAGATCTAACACTGAAAGAAATCATGGAACAAGTCAAGCAGCAGCTATAGGCCAATATCATTGAATCTGTCAATGATATTTGGCCATCCATACAGGTTAAATATAAACATAAAGACTTAATCAAATCAGCAGGTGAAGCTATCCAGAAAATAAAAGAACAACTTGATAAGAAGCCTAAAGAGGAAAATGAAATCATCAAATTCCTTAATTCCAAGAATATACAAGAATTGGAAGAAATTGGTATAGCTGACAGGGCAGATACAATTCTTGAAGTCAAGAAGGCAATTTCTAAAAGGAATATGATGATACAGCTAGAAGAAAAATGTCAAAATATGGAGGTTACCATCACAAGGTTCATGATGAAGTTTGACACTCTCAAAAAAAAGGCCTTCCAAATCCATTAGTCATTCATGACAGACTAATGAAGCAGGATGATTATGAAAAAAAGATGAGAGAAGTGGCTAAGGATCATGACAACTTACCTTCTTCACAAGGAATTCCAATAGGGAAATTCCTCTACAAGAATTTTGAAAATCTTTTTTACCTGCAACATGAGGTAAAACACCTATTTTTCAACAAGCCATCATTTTCAAAATATACAAAGGAAAATGAAATATTCAGGAGGATGGTGACGATAAAATTACCAGAAGCAGAATTATGGGATAAATTAACTGGTTTACTGTGAAAGCAACAAAGGTTATAAAATATAAAATAGAGCATGTTGTTTTACAATTACAGTTTCCTATAAAGAACAACAGTGACAGTGAAATAAAAGACAAATTCAAAGAGTTTCAGTAAAAATCAGAGTGAAATATGCTAGGGTAGAGGACACTCCACTTCCTAACAAACAACCTACGTTGAGCAAGCAACAAGAAGAGACAAATCAGCTACAAAATATCAATGTCAATACAATCAATTCAGTAAAAGTAGTGACAACTTGAATTAGTTAGATAGTTGTCTCTATCTTCTTACATGAAGATATTTCTTTTTCCTTGAATAATTCCTAAGTTTGTTTTAGGATATTTTGTGAGATTTTTTGTATAAATAATTCACATTTTGAAGTATTGAGTGTGGATGAATTGCTGAACATTTCTATAGTTGTACTATTCTAGAACCCGAGGGTGATTGTACCAATTTCTAGTCCTGCACTATTTAAAGAAGTAAAGAGATTTATTACAAGATTCATGTAAGCACACACATATGAATTAATTTCTACTTGTTCTAATTGTTCCTTTCTCCAAGTTTTCACATGCTCATATGTTTGCTTAATTCAAATGATATAACTGAATTTTTTATAGAATATGTTTTAATATACTCTATATTGTAAAATTTTTATCATTTATATGTTTTTCTCTTCCTGATATCCGCATTAGGAATTCTTAATTACTCCTTATTTCGATTGACCTCTTTCTTTTCATTCATTATCTAGATTTGAAAACCCTACTTTCTCCTACCCAATTGAAACGCCACCATCACCCAAAGGATCCAAGTACTGGAACCACCTTGCCTGTGAATATCTCTCCTTTAGAAACTTGATCTTTCTTCTGCTGCTTGACACTTTGACTCCATTAACCCAATGGAATACAAATCTACATCTATCCATCTAAGTAAGTGATTCCACCACCAAACAAACCCAAAATCAAATCTCAAATAGTCCTACATAACTAGCCTAAAATCAACTAAAAATCAACAAAGTTAAAAAAAATATAGAGACAGCCCTCTTTGAGCATTAGGAAGGCTTAAAAGTAGGTCTGTGGTTACCTCTAGTATTCTTTAAACCAAAAAATAAATAAACAACCCTTTGAGAATTAATGGAGTGATAACACAGGCCAATGATCAATTCATTTTCACATAGAGTAACATACATCTATAATTCATACCATTGTGTTTACTTACACGAGATGTTATGAAAAAGTGTTGCTATATCCCATCTATAGTAAAAACATGCCATGTGTGTGCTTCATGATACATAAACCACCTACCACATTTAAGTTAACATATCCTTATAGAATTGTGTTTAAACCTCAAAAGCATAATGCTTGAGTAGTGGTACCTTTCAAATACTTTATAATCTACTTTACAACCTATCAATACTCTTTGCTTGGATTTTTCATATATCTACTTAACACTCCCATTACATGTGCAATATCCATCCTTGCACACACTATCACATACATCAAGATGCTAACTGCTAATGGGTATGGAATGTTGGACATGTAATCCATCTCCTCTTGTGTCTTGGGACACATCTCCTTAGTCATTTTGAAATGGATATTCAAAGGTGTAATAACTAGTTCTGCATCTTTCATTTTAAATATTTCCAACTCCTTCTCTAAGTACTCACCCTGAGACAATGAAAATTTATGATTTTTCCATGTCTCTTGTTATCCTCATGCCAATGATTTTCTTTGCACCATTCAAATATTTTATTAAAAATGAATTAACTAATTTTATTTTGATTACATTTATATATTGCATGGTATACCTTGTAACAAGCATGAAGAGTACATATAATAACAAGCTAAAAAAAATTCCATGATCTAGTCTCTTAAAATAGACAAAGTAGTGAGAATGACATCTATTATGACCTCATTTTCTCATAAACCTTTTGAATTTCAAATACCACTACCTTGTAGCTTATTATTGGCAACACAAGCTCTTCCTCAACCTACATACTAATTTCTTCTTTCTGTTTACCTCATACCCTATTGGCTACTTCATATACATCTTTTCCTTAAAATCCCCATGGTGAAAATTTGGCTTTATATCTAATTGTTCAGGATGAAAATGTTCTACTGCTACTACACTCTCAAATAATTATAATTGAATTCATTTAATATATATATATATATATATATTTCTATATTTCAGTAAAAATCAATACCTTCCTTTTGAGAAAATACTTTCACCACTAACCTTGTCGTGTACCTTTCCTTTTTTCATTTTATCTCATGCTTAATCTTCTACACCCAATTCTTTTGTAGGGCTCTTCTTCCTTTTGGAATTTTTACCAACAACCAAGTTTTTTTTTCCAACAATGACCCCATTTCTTCCTCCATTTTTTTTTCATTCTCAACTTTACAAGCCTCTTGAAACTAGTTAAGTTCACCTTCATTAATTAACTCAAATATTATTTGAGGGAGGATACCTTTGTGAAGGCTTGTGAGGCCTAGTAGACATGTGGACCAATTGTTGTGGTGTATTTTTAAATTGGACTTATTATAATGGTGGTTATACAATTTATTCTTCTCGCTCATCATTTTCCATTTCTTGTTCAAGTTGTTCTTGAATATGTTACCCATTTTTTTCCATGGTGAAATATTTTTTTGTTGTTTGACAACCCTGTCAACAACTTTCTTAACCTCCATATTATCCAAATACTTATTAAACATCTCTAACTCATTAAATATAACATCCCTCCTAATAACTTAATGTTGGATCCCACAATCAATAACCAAGCTCACCATCCACATATACCAAAAATATACACTTCATGGATTTATCATCTAGTTTAGTTCTATGCCCTTTAGGAATATGCACTAATGTTTCACATCCAAATATTTTTAGGTACGAATACTTTGTATTTTTATTGATCCAAAATTCTTGGGGAATTCCATTATCCAAAATTCTAATACGATATTGATTTATGAGGTAGTACGTTATTTTTATTGCTTCTGCCGAAAATTGTTTTTCCAATCCAAAATTCGACAACATATACCTCACTTTTTTTATGATAGTGTGGTTCATTCTTTCTGTAGTACCATTATATTGAGGATTAAGGGAGAATTATTCTCATTTTTATGCCAAACCTATTACAATACTTGTCGAATGCATTGAAACAATATTCTCCATCACTAATTTGTCCTCAAAACCTTGAGCAATTTATTAGTTTATCTTTCAACAACAATGTGAAACTTATAAAATATCATGAATAGGGTAGGAAAATCCTTTTTAAATGAATCATCTATAAATATGAAAAAGTATGAGGCTCCTCCTAGAGACTCAATATTTACTAATCCTATACACATCATAATATCCTTCATTATCTGCCATATATGCAACGTTCACCAAAGTCATGATTATAGGATCTCAATCTTGGAAGAAAATTTTTACTAGAAAAAATTCTAAGTCCCTTCTCGCTTATTTGACCCTATCGTTTATGCCAAAAATCTAATAAGAAATATTCTTTTGCAATAATATCCACATTTTATTTTTCTGTTATTTCTCTTAATGTATACTATGATCTTGTCTTGGATCCTCTAGCCATGAGTATTGCCCCTTTACCATTTTTTCAATGATTTTGAAATAGCCTTCATAATCCAATATTCCTACATAGATTAGACTCATGCACATTTCTAGAACATTTCATTCCCAATCCAACAATGTTTCAAAAGTGATCGTTTCCCAATTGCACTTTACCATAATCACCAAGATTATATGTAACATAATTATTTTTTCTTGGGGTTACAAGGTGGGATACGCCAAAGTTAAGAATCCAATCAATACTACAACTAGAAATATCTAAACATGAATCTTCCTGTTAGTATAAGTATTTTCATACTTCCACCAGGGATCAAAATGCATTTGCATGTGCATCTTAGGTGTCCCATTCTGAATAATTTTTCCATCATTCCATTAGGTCAGGATATAAATTGTTCCACTGGTGGTTGTCCTGGTCAAATAAGCTTCCTTCTCCCTCAGAAGATCATATTGGATGAATCATTCCCAAGATTATTTAAGCATAAGAACACCTATGAAAATGTTTTTTTTTCATTTATCAATCTTTAAAGTCAAAGCCTCATTCAAAGTTAGGTCAAAAAGCACTCCCATTAGGTCATTAGGGTTTTTCATTTTTCAAGGTCATTTCTTCATTCCAACGATGTTAGCACATATATGAGAGGGAAAAATTAAAAAATTGGTTTTTAGATCATCATGATGTAAATATTATACTTTTTAAGTTGTATTTTTCAGTTTAATGACTTTTATATCAAAATGTCATTTTGATAAAAAAAGTCAAATATGTAATTTATTTTTATTTTTTCAAATGTAGTTTTATGTTATTATCTGTAATAATTTCATCCCAAAGCTATCAAATGTAATTATGTTTCGCTGAAATGGAGCAAGAGAACCAAACTCCATATTGACAAAGCCTACAATGCCAAAAGGTCAAAAAAGCATCAGTGATAAAGAAAAATACATCAAACATTATAAAAAGTGGGTATTTCAAGTTAAATCAAAATCCACTTGGATATAAATCTTATCAAGCATTTCAAACAAGTTATTGTTTCCCTTTTAATCATCAAGAAGTATTCAGCAAAGAAAAATTTCTAAGTTTTTTGAGCAAAATTGGGCCAAATCCATAAGCATTGCGCATTCAGAAGGTTGGCGTTACACATTCAGAAGGTTGGCGTTGCGCGTTTGAACCATCGCTGCGTGCCTGCCTAGTGGCTGTACGCCCTTGCCAGATGAAATCAGTGTAAATTGCAAAGGCTTTGTGTGCTCAAAAAGTGGCGTTGTACATTTGGATAGGTGTTGAGCTCTCACAAAGTAGCATTGCGTGCCTACACAGTTAGGTTTGCTAAGGGTTGTACCACTTCAAACCACTTCAAATGAACTTCAAAATTTGCCTAATTCTTCTAAGGATGTTCTAAAAAGTAATTACACCCTCATTTCCTTGTTTCTAAGCTATTTGGTGACTCTTTAATGTTTTTAAGTGAAACCCTAATTTCAATTTATGATCACTGTTTATACACCTTGTTCACTTTCCTTAAGCATATATCAGTCACAAGAAGGGTAAATTTCATTCACCTAGGGTTTTCATTGACCTAGTTTGTTCATTCCCTTCATTCCCTTCACCTATTAAAGCTAGAGATCTCATCCCCTTCCCTTTCATATCATTCCATTTCTACCCTAGGGTTTCATAAGTCAGAGTTTAAAATGTCTAAAGAAGAAGATAGTGGTATTGGTGAGGCACAAATGCTAAGAAGAAATGACCATAAAGGAGGGAAAATTAATAGGTTTGAACCAATCACTACAAGAGAACTTATGGCATCACATCTCACTGTGTCTTGCTTCAAACATGTGGGTTGTTTTGAGTTTTGTGAGCGAGTGTAGCAAATTCAAAATCACCTGGGGTTAACAAGATTTTTCATCACTAATCTACATGACAAATAGGTCACTCTTGCTAGGGTCACCTTTGATATGTCCACCAATTCTATTGCAGTTGCTACAGGGATCTCTAGTGTGGGAGAGAGGTGATTTAAACAAGCAAACTTGGATATGAGCTATTATGAACCGTACCTCAAACCTAGGTACAAGGATCACAAGAAGTCAATTTTCCCTTTCTCTCATATCCTTGACCAGTATGTTCCAATGATGAGGATAATCACGAAATACTTCACTTGTGAGGGGAGTTTTTCTCGACTCTACTCATATCATATATGACTCCTCATGCATTTCACTAGAGTTAGAATGCTACACACACCTTACTATCTTTTTCACAACATTGACAAGATGGCTTACATTGTGCAAAAGAGGGATTACAATCATCAAATGTAGAGTCTATTTCATCATTCACTCATCAAAATGGTGGTCATACATAAGCTTTAGCAGAAAATAATTTCATGGGATGCATTCATTGCAAATGAGGTTTTCACTACCCCACCTAGCCATCATGAGCAGGATATCCCTTCATCATATCATCCTCCTGTATCCACTTCTCCATCACATCCCGATGTTCATAAATCACCACCCACTCACATCCATTCACCTCATTTTGATCCTACCTCATCACCTTTCTATAACCCTTCACCATCACATCATGATACCGGAGCATCCAGCAGGGAAAGGGACATTGAGGAAGCTTGCACTAAACTGACTGATATTGAGCCATTTCCTATGAAATATCAGAGAGGCCACAAGCACATGTTTTCTTCACATGGTGTGAAAGGGTCCATGCCTTCTTCATCAACACAACACAAAGACAAAGGTAAGGAAAAGGTAATAGAGCCAAACATTGATGATGAGTAGGAAAAACATGAAACTAAGCAGGAGTTTCAGTTGATTGAGATTGATGAAGAGGATGAGGATAGAGCCACTAGTGCAGTGATCAGAGGTAAGGAGGCCAAGATTAGTGAGCTTCAAGCTAATCTTGATAGAGCACCGTATGTGATTAACTTTCTTGAGCTAGAAAATCAGCAGCTGAAGACTAAGCAAACCATCAGTGAGTTCAAGACAAACAGAGCTCAGAGAGAGGCACGAAAGACCAAGGCCTTGCTGGAGGAGACCTCGGGAATATTTGATGAGAGTGATGATGAGGAATATCAGCTTCCGAGATGTAGACCAAGGATAATTGGGCTAAAGAGCTCTTTATCTCAGGAAAGGCAAAAAGAAGCTAAATTGGTAGAACAACTTACTCCAAGTGAGCTTCTTGCCATAGAGATTAGCAGAGACAGAGATTCTTAGCTTGAGAAATCCAATTTGCATCTGGAGAGCCTGCTAGAGAGGGAAAAAAAATACATTTACATTTAAAGGAAGATGGTGAAACAATATTCCATGAGAAACAAGATTGCAAGGGCCAAGCTCAAATGAGCCCATGCAAATATTCAGGCTTTGACCGAGCCAAAGGAGAAGGAGAAGTTGAAAATTCTTGCTGAGGTGTCTCTCCATGCCTCTAACCCCTAAATCAGCAAGAAAATTCACAATTTTGGCACATGTGGCATTCTTATGCAAATTTTGATTTTTGGATAGTTTAGCACACAGAAAATTTGCTAAACGCACAGTGCCACTGGTGATGCGCTCTTTTTTTAGGCATCCAATTGACGAATGGCCACCACCATCGTCTTTATAATGATGAGGACATCAACTCCAACAAGTCTCAAAATATTTGGAGAATAACTGGTCCCTCAAAGAGGCAAAAAACCACCAAACAATCATGTTTCTGCCCTCTTTTTGACCCTAGCATTGTGCGTTTACCAGTCTTGGGAGAACAAGTTTTTGATAGGGCCGATGGACACCATTTTGGAAACTAGAGGAATATATGGAAACTAAAATCACAGACCTTTCCAATGAGCTATCATGGAGTTTATTTGGACAACATGAAGGCCTCCAAAAGTGGCTTACAAAACATGTCAAGTTTTCTGTCATGGCACTGCGCTTTTACCAGGAAATTTACATTTTCACCAGTTTCATCAAATTCTTAAGTTTCACTTTTTACTTGGGTAAATGAAGAATTTACAAATTTAAATGTCATATTTTACTTTTACCTAAGGTAGATACATTAAGTAAGTCATTAGTTGAAGTCAAATGTATCAGTTCTTAAAGATAGGAATAAGTCACTCTCCTCATCCTAGACTCTAACTTTTAGTTCAGCTCTTGATGTAACAAATCCCTCACCTCATGGATTTGAATCCTGGGGATGAGAGTAAGTGGTTTTGAGGTCTATAAGGTGTAGTTTCTTAGTCATTGTAATGTTTGGCATAATTTGGAGAGATTGTATTGATCAAGTATCATCTTGGTTTGGACATTAATGAACAAAGTGTTTTCGGATCC